>JACEIK010013985.1:0-23188 GCA_018107945.1 Datura stramonium
GGTGATCCCTATATCTCAAAACTCCATCCTCGGTTACTTGGAAATCTGTCACTTCCCCTCGCTGGACCCTATTTCTGAGCTGAACCAGGCTAGGATCTTCCTACTGCCATTCTTTCACTTCCACAACCAATGATGACACTGTAGTATTCTGGATTACCACTCCATTGTCTCCTAATTCTACTATACGAACGACTAAACTGGCTAGCTGATGCAATTCTCGAGCCAATTTCTACCACTCGGGCTGTAAATATGCCAGGCTTCCAATGGATTTGCGGATAAGGGCATCTTCTACAACATTGGCCCGTACTGGGTGATATAAAATATTCACATCATAATCCTTTAACAACTCCAACCAGCGATGTTGCCGCAGATTCAACTCTTTCTAGGTGAAAATATACTACAGGCTTTTGTGATCAGTGAAAATATCTACGTGCACGCCATACAGGTAATGTCTCCATATTTTCAAGGCATGAATTACCGCGGCTAACTCCAAGTCATGGGTGGGAAAGTTCTTCTCATGCTTCCTCAGCTGCCTGGAAGCATAGGAAATCACCTTACCATGTTGCATCAAAACACATCCTAACCTAATGTTCAAAGCATCACAATAGACTGCATAAGCCTCTATTCCTTTTGGCAATGCTAGCACCGGTGCCGATGTTAATCTGTCTTTCAATTCCTGAAAGCTATGCTCACATGCCTCAGTCCAATTGAATTTTGCTGCCTTCTGCGTCAGTTTGGTTAAAGGTGCTGCTAAAGTGGAAAATCCTTCCACGAACCTTCTGTAATACCCGGCTAACCCCGGGAAACTACTTATCTCGGTCGGAGTGGTAGGTATAATCCATGTTTTAACTGCTTCTATCTTCTGCGTATCTACCTGTATACCAGCATCTGACACAATATGGCCCAAGAAGGCTACTGAGTTCAACCAAAATTCACATTTAGAAAATTTTGCATATAGTTGGCGATCTCTGAGAATCTGCAGCACTGTCCCTAGATGATCCTGGTGATCTGCCTCTGAGCGATAATACACCAGAATATCATCGATAAATACTATCACGAACAAGTCCAGGTATGGTCCGAAAATGTTGTTCATTAGGTCCATGAACACTGATAGGGAATTTGTCAGTCCGAAGGACATGACTAGAAATTCAAAGTGGCCATATCTGATCCCGAAGGCAGTCTTTGGAATATCTCTTTCACGAACCCGAACCTGATGATATCCGGACCTATATTTGAAAAATACCTCTCCCCCTGTAGCTGATCAAATAGGTCGTCTATTATGGGAAGCGGGTACTTATTCTTGATAGTGACTTTATTCAGTTGCTGATAATCTATAGACATACGGAGGGAGCTGTCCTTCTTCACCACGAACAGAACTGGCGCACCCCATGGTGAGGTACTCGGCCTGATAAAGCCCTTGTCTAGCAAATCCTTCAATTGTTCCTTTAGTTCTCTGAGTTTAGCAGGAGCCATTCGATATGGAGGAATAGATATAGGCTGAGTACCTGGTAATAGATCTATTGCAAAATCAATTTCCCTTTCTGGGGGAATACTAGGAAGCTCATCTAGAAATACGTCGGGAAATTCATTAACCACTGGGATAAACTAAAGGGGCGGAGGCTCTTCCCGAACATCCTGAACTCTGACAATATGATAAATGCACCCTTTTTCTATCAATTTTCTCGCCTGAAGAGAGAAATAAACCTACCTTTTGGCGTGGCTGTACTACCTTTCCGCTCCCGTACTGCCTCCCCTAGAAACTGGAATCGGACAATCTTGGTCCAACATTCGACATTGTCATAGCATGGAGCTAGCCAGTCCATACCTATAATAGCATCAAAATCAACCATTTCTAGTTCTATCAAATCTGTCGTAGTCTGACGACTGGAAACTTCCACTATACACCCCCGATAGACCCTTCTGGCTATAGTAGAGTCACCTACGGGTGTAGACACTGAGAAAGGTCACCGAAGCAATTATGGAATAATACTAAACTTCCGAGCCACTAACGGTGTAAAATAGGACAAGGTGGATCTCGGATCTATCAACACATAAGCAGGATGAGAGCAAATCTTCAGCATACCTGTCACAACATCTGGTAACGACTCTGACTCCTGTCGCCCCGGTAGTGCATAAGTATGGTCTAGGCTGACACTTGAATTTGAGGCCCCATATCTGCCTCGGCCTCTGCCAGTTGAAACTGAGGGCCGACGCCCTACCGGGGATGCTGGAGCTCGTGATCCTACCGAGGACCTATCTTTTCGATCCCGGTTGTTCGGCTGTCTGGATGACTACACGCAAGTGCACGTGGTCGAAAAAGTAGTAAGTGGCTCAAGTAAGCCAAGTATCGATCCCACAGGGACTGGACTAAAGCCAAGTATCGATCCCACGTGGACCGGACTACAGGCAAAATCACCTCAAGTGTTAATTTCATCAGAATCCTCTAAAATGCAGACAACAATGTTAAGAAAAGTTTTTATATTTTGTGATCTAATTTATACTAAGGCTAAAACAAATATACAAGTGAGTCTGAACAATGAATTTGAGCATGCTGAGGCTAAAATGAACATGTAAAGAATTAATGATCGATATAACATGGTTTATCTTTTCTCATGTTGCTAGTCGGAACTTATGCCTATGGATTAAAACTCTCGTATTTAACTCAACTTAAGAATCATGAACCTTCCACCTACATTTCTGTGATAAGAAGAAATTCATGTTTCTAGCCATACAAAAATGATTCCACACTTGACTAATACGACTTTCAGGTATATTTCTATCCTGAAGGTAAATCACCTCAATTTTCCCAAACCAAGAAAAAGATCATATCCTATTAATTCACAACTTTCCAGTTTCCTGTGCTCTCTCGAAAGTGAAACCGGACTTTTTAGATACATTAACATTGGCCAGATATCAATGCAGTAAGAACAAGAATTAATAGAACAACCATGAAAGAAAAGATGAAAACCAGATGATCAACAATTACATTTCAATACAATTGTTCCTAACCTCAGCAAGAAGCAGAATTTAGCCACTCATTTGTGGATTAAACATTGTTAAATGAGTGTAATCATACAAACAATTGAAAGAAAGGAGAAGGACAGAGAAAACCCTAAGAATTTTGTCCTCTCAACTGCCTGTAACCTACGGGTTCTTGCTCCACCAAGTCAGAATAATTAAAAATGAACCTTAAGTGTTCTATTTATACCGGTGAGAATTTTTCCCGAAGAAGAAGCAACGTGTCACGGAGTGCATCGCGGAGCACTGCCGCTGTGACACGGTGCAACGTGGAGGCTCTCTGGAATTTGTCCATCCAGGTAATTGTCCCAACGTGGTACGACATGTAACGCGGAGCATGCCCAGCGTGCCACGTTGCAAACGCGAACCTTCACTGGAATGTCAAGATCCATGTAATTAAGTCCAACGCACAATGACACATCGCGGACCCTCTGAAATTCCTTGCAATTAAATCTCCTGACAGAATGCATCCGCGATGGTATGTCACGGCTCCATCGCGATTTCTTTTACTTCTTTTGCTTCTCTTGGCCAATTCCTTGCTCGCTCCCGAGTCCATCTCCAATTCCTCCCAACATGCATCTTAGCTCCATAAAAAGTACGTTTTTCCTGCAAAACAACGCTAATCATGTTGGTTAGTATAAATTCACACTTTCCTACAATTTACATGAGAATGTACAAACGTTGTTGGATAAACAAGGCAAAAACGATGCATTTGAGTATCACTTGGGCATATAAATATGCCCTGCATCACCTACCCCACACTTAAACTTGTTCGTCCTCGAACAATAATCTTACACCATGCAATTGACACCCACTCATAACTACTTTGGCTCGACAACTGAGCTACGGTTATACCGATTATTTACACAACAAATCATTAAGAAAACATGCATGATATCATCATTATAATGACATTAAACATATCAAGACCTCCTAGACATCAAGAATGACTGCATCAAACTTTAAGGTAAATTAGCCACCAAGATATCCGACATGAATTATTTTCACAAGTATGTGCTCCTCACATCACAAGAGAATTTCCCCCACTTTTACTCACATGACTCTGAAACATTTCAAGCAGGGGCATGTACACACAATTTTACTCTCTCTCCCAAAAGAATCACATGCATTGTGTCATGAACTATAAGCTTGCTCTAGTGTGCCATTCACTGATAAGGACGCGTGATGTAAGATCACGTAGGACTTAACGGGTTGTAATGTAAGCTACGGAACTAGTATATACTGGGCTAACCAATAATAGCAACTAGCATCCTTAAGCGCTTTTCAATACATCCCATCAACTTCTGGGCATAAGTTCTTCCTTTCTCCTCCAAATCTTGAAGTCTTTCTTATTTTTGTCCCCACTTTTTAATCACACACACACCAGACTTAACATCAAAGATTAGTTATGCACTTTATTTTCTTTACATCTGGCAAGTGCACCTTTGACTCTTTTCCTTGCTTTATTTTCTCTTCACCATTTCACTCCTTTACACTGTGGGAAAATTATTTCTTTTCTTGAGCGCTTAAGAGCTTCGGATTAGATTTACGGAAAATGGAAAGAAAGGGTTAAGCTTGGTTTACACCTTTTCGACAAAAGAAAAAAAAGGCTAAAGGCTCAATGGGCTAACTAGGATTTGACATTCAAGGTGAGTATGAAAAAGAAAAAATTTAAAAACACAAAAACTAATAAAGATTAAATATTATTGAAGATTAATTTCAATTTGTATACACACCAGGCAAGTTCTAGACACTTCACAATTGCATGGAATAAATGAGACCTCGCTATACACTCATTGCACATGCTCAACTCAAGACATATTCACAGACTCTTTAATCAGCTAATTACAAGAATTCAAAATTAAGCCTCAATCACACCCTAATCAAGTTCATGACTCAAGTATTCACATATGTACAAAATTGCATGCTTTCATACGAATCATCTTTGTGATTCTAACATCATGTACAACACGCAACAAGAATTTTGATGCCATAGAGTAGCAACATGCATGGGATACAACCAACAAACTAAAATTGAAAAATGAAAAGGCTACTCCTATCGACTGCATTTCCCTTTAAGACGTCGCCATCTCAACAATCATAGGGAACGGTCACTATTTACAACTTCGGTTCCATGGGACTCTTCTCGGTAAAAGAACCGAAAACAAACTCTGAGAAACCCAACGATAAAAATAATTAACGAAAAATTTTAAAAATATCGATGATTTCGATAAAAACTATTTACACACTAGCTAACAGCATTCAACAGCACACAACAGCTTCAAAAAGATATTTACAATATGAACATACAATAAAAACACAGGGTCACCATTTTCTCAAGCACAACAACAGACATGTATATACATACAAATCAAGACGAAAACCAGCACTACCTAACTATTCCCCCCACCCCACACTTAAACCGAACACTGTCCCCAGTGTTCATACAGTCAACAAACATAAAAGTGGGGTGGTGAACTCTGATCAATCAAAGTATTCCACTTTCTTCATCAGGTGTCAGCGCCAGTCTCTGCGTCTCAATCTCCCCCGTCGTCCTCCTCCGACTCAATGTCAGAATCCTTGCGACGTGTCTTCTCATCAGTGGGGACATTATCATCCACGGCTCACAAAAGCTGGGCCCATACAACATAGAGCCCTGGCTGCTGGCCAAAAGGGTAATTCAGGCTCGAGCTGCCATGTACCAATCCTCTGTTGGCGGCTCTCCCGCTGCGCAGCTGGAGCATCTGCATCCCGAACATGTGGGCCATGTACTGATCATCTCGAGCATGTCGCTTGGCTAGGTGTAAGAACTGGCCTAGTGAGTGGTGTCGGGTGCCTTGGTCTTTGTGACATCTACGACACGCCGCTTCATCTGCGGGATATAGTCTAGGGCCTCTTCCACATCCAGGCTTCTCAGGAACGTGGCCAGCAGACTGCCAAACCTGTACCTGTGCCTTATGCAAACGAGTTTCTTCATGGCGGTGATATAATCACTGCCCCAACATTTATCTCCACTCTTTCATCAGGCATACACCAGGCATACGTGATCCCAGGTGACATCTGTCATGTGCACTCCCCCGGAATCAAGCAGGAACACACTATCTTCAGCCAGATCCTGGCTTCCTGTTCATCTGTGAGTAGGGCAATGTCTGATGGTAGCCCCTCTCCTTATGCCCGCTTCCAACAAGTGTTGTCGAACGGGCTCCACACACAATGTGCGTTCGATATCCGCATATGGTGGAGTGAAGTTCAGCTGAGTACATGGGCATCAGTGTTCTGCACCCCCAATATGGCATTCAGGTGATGAGGCTCAAGGGTGAAATCTGCCCCTTATTTTGATGGTGTGATCTGCGGAGCGCCGGGTTCCAATTTGCATTAGAACTCCCAAATCAAGGGCATTGCACTCCTTGGGCTCTTCAAAGATGAAGCGCAGCCCGGCAGTGTCAATCCGGTGGACAATGCGGGGGAACTCCTGTGCCAATGGCTCCCTTGCAATATGCTCCCCAGGAAGTACTTGCTTTCCTTTGTGCTTTGTGTACCATTTCTTCCCTTCCTTCGTCACTCATCAGCTCAGATGGCGGCGTTGGCGCGTGGAACTGCTGGTGCTGCTGGGACTGCTGTTCCCAATCTGATCCTCTTTCTACCGGCGCCCGATGTAGATGCGCCCTTCCCTTTGTCTTGCCTGCTTTCCATTGTTCCTGTCAGAGTTACAGATAAATTCAATGTCAACAAATTAAAATTAGCTTCTCACTAAAGTTGGGTTAGGCTCGGCCACCCACACTTAGTCTTCAGCCACAATTACAGCAACCCGGCAAGAACAAATTTATTTCTACTTTACCAAAGCAAACCAAAAACAAAAAAAAACAACAAAACGACATGCCTTGTACATTCCTTCGGCAAATTCGACGGTATAACTCAACTGTACGACTTGCATTTCGCACAGCTACTCACACATCACCACGATCACCATACAGGGCACATAACAATGAAAGGAGAAAGAAAAATGAAAAATTATTATTTGACATTAAACTGAGGTATTCACCAGAATATTTCTTGCATACTATAATTTCACTTCCCAAAATCCGTTGGTCTTTTAGTATATTACATAGAACACGACCAACTCCATCTCACTAACACAATTAAAACCAATACACTATAATTCAACTAGTTTTCTCCCTTTTCATGTTCAAATTCAAGCCCTAGCTATAATTTTCTTCAAAAATTGATCAAGTCATGTTTTATCGGTTCATGTATAACGTACCAGATGTTACTAATATTAATTAATAATAACTTAAATGAATTTAAGCTCAATTTCTTCCTAGGGTAAGGTCTACTCATACCTCATGCTCAAAATTGGTACCAACTAAAATTGAGATAGAGTTGATGAACATACCTTTAATTGAAGAACGGAAGAAAACTTTGATGAAATTTTGTACCTTAGTCTGTGGCACGTTGAGGAGAGGGAATTTTTGGGAGGGTTGTCGCGGAGGGGATGAAAATGAGAGAAAACAAGGTGAATTCAGTTAAAAAGTGGGGTTTCGCGTGGTTGCCCGTTTTAATTCGGAACTCGACGCGAATAACACCAACGTGTGTTTACAGGTAACACGGAGCACCCCTGACACGGAGCCATCGCGCAGGCATTCTAGAATTTGTAAAATTCCAGAATTGCTTCAACGTGTGTCGCTGAGGGTAACGCGAGGCTCCTCCGTGACACGGAGCCAACGTAAAATTACCGTTTTTCCACTTTTATTTTTTTTTTTACCTCGTTTTTTCCTTGCAATCCTTTGCATTTTGCCTGGATAAACCTGAAATTTATCTTACAACAAGAAATCGGTTAGAATCCCAAGGTTTGAAAAACACAATACAACATTTTATTTATATTTACAATATATAATTTTTTCTTTTTTTCTTTTTTATCCAGGCAATCATAAAAACAATAAATTCACGGGTTGCCTCCCGTGGCAACGCCCTGGTTTACTAGTCGCGGCTTGACGTCATTTAAGCTCAGCCCTGCCCCTAGGGCATTTGACGTTTTCTCTCACAAACACGTCCCCTGCCCCTGTCAAGCTTGCCCCTGTCAGGGGGCTCCTCCCACCAACTTCGAGACTTCACTGCTCCCCAGCAATGACGTTTGCTCAAGCACGTTGATCACCGAGAGTTCCTCACGGCCGGGAGCTTGGTGGCCTGCACACATCGAACACCTCCACCTTCTCATGTGCCGCACGTGAGCCGCCCTGCAGCTACGTCTATCAGCGCCTCGGTAGCCAAGAAAGGACGTCCTAAAATAATGACTTCAAATACCGGGCTCAAAGTCCACTACAAAATCTACCGGGAAGATCAAGGGGAGCTGACTTGCACCAGCACGTCCTCCACAATTCCTCTGGTCTTAAGCAAAGAACGATTCTGCAAGCTGCAAGATCACTGTTGTTGGTTTAGGACTCCTAGCCCTCCAACTTCTTGAATACCGAGGTCGGCATCAAGCACTCTCGCCCAATCACATAACTGCGAGCTCGGATACTCTACCCGATTGTTAGTTGAATTGTGAACCTCCTGGTCTTTGAGCTTAGGCATCAGTTCTCATCCGAAGCGCATCCATAAGAGCCACCGTGGCAGACTCAGTAAGCTTCCGCTGTTGGCCACGATGTCCTTTATACTTTGCGTACTTAGGCCTCCCTGCAAAACATCAACAGATAAGTTAATGTGTACCTGTTTAAGCACCTCCATGACCTTTTTGAAACACGCCTCCTCCTTGTGTTTCTTTAATCGTTGAGGGAACAGGGTGGAGGTCTTTCTCGGTTTAGCATCCAAGCTTCCTTTCTTCACTGTGTTCTCTCTGTTTCTCGCTGCCCCTGACTCAAGGAGGTGGTCTTCCGTTCTACCTCCTGCTGCAAACCACTCCTTATGGTTACTGCATTCACCTACTTGGGGTTGGGGTCTGTGTCGCTGGGAAGTCCTCCTTCTGTAGCTCCGGTGTTTCGGGCTCCAGCAAACTGCCCAAATCAAGAAACCAGCGCCTTGGTAGCTAACTCGATTATTCTTGACCTCGGCTGCCAATTTAACATAGTCATCTTGCAATTGAGCTTGGTTAGCTATCATCGTCTTGAACATCTTCTCAACGCTGGGTGGTGGTGGTGGAGGAGGGCTGTTGTTTCTGTATCAGACCATAGTTCTTGCTGCCTTGATCTTCGCACCTCCTACCAACTCCTGCCCCATGGCTGTAACTACCCCAAGAGAAATTCGGGTGATTCCTCCAGTTAGAATTGTATTGTTACCATACTGCTGGTGATTATCTTGTGCATGCCAATAAAGTTCACCGAGTCAGGATTTGCTCCACAACACTCAGCCGAGTGTTCATTATTGCCGCACACGTCACACCAAATCTGCACTCGCATTCACCGGGGCTTGAGACTCCATTCATGCCCATACTGAAGTGGGTGTTGAGTTGGTTCTGCAAGAAGTTATCTGTATGATAGCTGCCAAATAAGACTCCAGCTGCTTTCCTTGCTCCTCCCTTGAAGAGTCTGCATTCCACTCCGGATTTCCCCATGAAAATGCTGCATTCAACAAAGTATAATACCATCATAAGTCTTTTCTAATGCTTGTCCCCCGTACCGCAGAGTCTGCAAGATTTTTGTGGGGTTCCAACCTCAATAAAAGTGTACCAGTGGTCATTGGATTGGTGGTGATGAGGACAATCCCGTAACAGCGATTTGAATCTTCTCCTAAGCTTGATACATATTCTCCCTTCTCTTTGTTTTAAACTTAGAATTTGACTTCTAAGTCTTGCTGTTTTACCGAAAGGAAAGAACCGGATCAAGAACTTCTTTGCAAGATCATCCCATGTGGTTATAGAATTCGGTGGTTCAGCTTTCAACCACCTTTTGGCTTCTCCCAAAAGTGAAAATGGGAACAATGTAAGCCTGACGTAATCGGTTGATACTCCAGCGGGGATGTAAGTGTCACTTATCTCCAAAAAATTTTGAAGATGTTGTTGTGATCCTCGTGAGGGAGACCTGTGAACTGCCCGCTTGTGTGCAGCAATTGCACCATGTTCTGTTTAAGCTCGAACCTCCTGGCTCAGGTTTGCGAATGCTAGACGTGCATTGCTAGCATGTGGGATTTCACATCGCGAACCGGCCTACTGCTACTCGAGCACTAACACCTTCACAAGTGGTGGATTCTCATGTTGCCCGATTGTTTGTCTGAGTAACTGCAGTTTTCTCTAGTTTCTCTCCGTTGGCGATGGAATTGTCTTTTCCGGTTCTAAGGATGGATCCACCAGGTTTGCCTGCCAGTGTTCACAGAATCTGTTACTTCTGCAAATACAGGCTAAGACCAAGTTGTCAATACCTAAATAAAGAAATAGCAAACTAACACTTAAGAAAAAATATAATTTCGCCAATTGCCAGTCCCCGGCAACGGCGCGCAAAGCTTGTTCGGCCGTTCGATGACTACACGCAAGTGCACATGGTCGAACTAGTAGTAAGTGGCTCAAGTAATCCTGGCACGATCCAACAGTGGATCGACTGTGGCAAAATCTCACCTCAAGTGTCAATTTACTGTAACTCTAAAAATGCAGACAACAAAGTAAAGAAAAGTTTTTATATTTTGTGATCTAATTTTTGCTACTAAGGCTAAAACAAATATACAAGTGAGTCTGAACGATGAATGTGAGCATGCTGAGGCTAAAACGAACATGTACAGAAATTAATTATCGATATAACATGGTTTATCTTTTCTCAGGTTGCTAGTCGGAACTTATGCCTATGGATTAAAACTCTCGTATTTAACCCAACTAAGAATAGCCAATCCTTCCACCTACATTTCTGTGATAAGAAGAAATTCATGTTCTAGCCATACAAACCGATTCCACACCCAAGATCACATAAGGCCATTTTGAACACACACAACCCAACAATTTTCCCAAACCAAGAAAAAGATCATATCCTATTAATTCACAACTTTCAAATTTTGTGCTCGAGGAAATTGGATTTTTACATTAACATTGGCAAGATATCACCGCAGTAAGAACAAGAATAATAGAACAACCATGAAAGAAAAGATGAAAAAAAACAGATGATCAACAATTACATTTCAATACAACAATTCATAACCTCAGCAAGAAGTAAAGTTAGCTACCATTTGTGGATTGAAACACTGTTAAATGAGTGTAAATCATACAAACAATTGAAAGAAAGGAGAAAGGGATAGAGAAAACCCTAAGAATTTCGTCCTCTCAACTGCCTGTAACCCACATTCTTGTTCCAAATGTCAGAATAATTAAAAATTAACCTAAGTGTTCTATTTATACTGGTGAGAATTTTTCCCGGAATAATAGTGCTAACTGTTCGCTGGAGTGCACGCAGCACTACCTCCTCGTGACACGGCTCAAACGATGAGGCTCTCTGGAATTTGGTTGTCCAGGTAATTATCCCTAATGTGGCACGGCATGTAACGCGGAGCATGCCTAGCGTGCCACGGTGAAACGCGCACCTTCACTGGAATGTCAAGATCCATGTAATTAAGTCCAACGTGCTACATTACTCTATCGCTGACCTCTTTGGAATTCCTTTGCAATTAAATCTCCTGACAGAATGTATCTGCGATGGGTAGTGTCACGGCTCCATCGCGGAGCCTCTTTATTTCTTGCTTGGCCAATTCTTGCTCGCTCAGTCCATCTCCGATTCCTCCCAACATGCATCTTAGCTCCATAAAGTAATGCTTCCTGCAAACAACGCTAATCATGTTGGTTAGTATAAATTCACACTTTCCTACAATTTACATGTAGAATGTGGCAAACATTGTTGGATAAACAAGGCAAAAACGATGCATTTGAGTATCACTTGGGCATATAAATATGCCCCAGATCACCGTCACCCTTACCTAGCTGGACAATACCTCATCCGATGACCCGACGCGCAAAAATAACATGTCCAAGTGATACTTTATAACTTAAATTAGTCTTGTTTATCTAAGTTATTGCATACATCATGTAATTTTATATAAATGAGAAGAATATTAATCCAACATGATTAGTCTTTGTTTTTGAAGGAAATAATGTATTGAGGACCCAATCGATGATTTGGTGAAGTGGAGGAATGATATCGGGAGCGAAACACCAAAGTTGGAATAAATTGGGCGATTTCCAGAGGCAGTGCTCCGCGATACACTCCGTGACACGTTGCTTGTTATTCTGGGAAAAATTTCCACCAGTATAAATAGAACACTTAGGTTCATTTTTAATATTCTGACTTGGTGGAGCAAGAAGTGCTTACAGGCATTGAGAGGACGAAATTTTTAGGTTTTCTCTATCCCTTTCTTCTTTCTTTCAATTGTTTGTGATGATTTACACTCATTTAATGATGTTCAATCCACAAATGAGTGGCTAATTCCCTTTCTGTTGAGGTTATGAACTATGGTATTGAAATGTAATTGTTGATTATCTGGTCGCTTCATCTTTCTTCCATGGTTGGTTCTTATTTTAATTCTTGTTCTTACTGCAATAATATCTGGCCAATGTTAATGTAAATCCAAAAAGTCCGGTTTCACCCGAGAGGGCAAGAAATTGAAAGTTGTGAATTAATAGGATATGATCTTTTCTTGGTTTGGGAAAATTGAGAATTGATTTACCTTCGTGATAGAAATATACCTGAAAGTCGTATTAGTCAAGTGTGGAATCGGTTTTGTATGGCTAGAACATGAATTTCTTCTCATCACAGAAATGTAGGTGGAAGGTTCATGATTCTTAAGTTGGGTTAAATACGAGAGTTTTATCCATAGGCATAAGTTCCAACTAGCAACCGGAGAAAAGATAAACCACGTAGATCGATGATTAATTTCTTTACATGTTCGTTTTGGCCTCAGCATGCTCACATTCATAGTTCAGACTCACTTGTATAAATTTTCTACTTTAGTATAAAAATAGTTTCAAAATATAAAACTTTCCTGACACTGTTGTCTTCATTATTAAGTTTTAAAGAATTAACACTCTAGAAGGTTTTACCTAGTCCAAATTCCTGTGGGTTCGATATCTCATTTTAAAAAGGGCCACTATATTACTTGTACAACCCGTACAATTGCGGGCTCATCAAGTTTTTGGCGCCGTTGCCGGGGACTGGCAATTGGTAAAAAATTTCTTAAGTGTTAATTAACGAATTTTATACAAGCGTTGACAACCTGTTCTTGATTTTTATTTTTTTTCAAATATTTTAAGTGTTTTCGGATACCCTTTGACATGACATCGTGGAACACAAATGGTTTAAATGGTGAATACTCATATTTTGACGAACGCTTGAATTTTGGAGGACACCACTGGTGGCAACATTGTAACACATGCAACATATGTGGTGATAGGGCTGGCATGGGCCCTTGGGATGGCTGTCCGCATGCATACCCCCTTCCCGAGCCCCTACTATGATTCTGTTGTTTTTGATGAATATAGGCAGGATGAAATGAGGACTTGGGACGCCAAGACCGATTAGAAGACATGCTGAAACAACTCCTTGAGCAATCAGAAGTAATGAAGGAGGCAATGGAAATATTGATAAGTCAGGAAGAGGAGAATGCAGAGGCTCAAAAGGATGAGCTAAATTCATTGAGATGATTACGAGGCTGAAGCTTAGGTAGACAAATTGCAGGTAATATTGAAGGATCAAGAGGAACTACAAGAGGAAGAAAGGGTGAATTTTTAGATGAAGCCCGACATTTAGAACCTCCTTGAGTGTCCCCGTGATGAGCTCATACTTGTAGGTGTGGAAATTCGTTCAGTGGGAGAAGAGATAGAGTATACCCCATTTGACACTACTAGAGAGATAGATGTTGATGCGGAGAAGAGGTATAAGTAAGGGGGCCAATTGCATTGCAGTTTCAGAACCAAGGTGCATTGGACTCATCAGAAGCACTTTTCTACCTTTAAGTTTGGTTGACGACATAGAAATAGAGTCTCTTTTCATTTTAGGAGAAATGTCAAGAGGAGTGACCAAGTCCCATATATTCTGAAATTTGCTGAGCCTAATAGACAGAATGATTCTCACTTACGTAAGGGCCAATAAAACGTCAAGGGCGACATCAACTGCTTGGTCCTTACAATTTTTCACCACCACCCCGGGAGCATAAAAGAAAATTAGAGAAGAAATTAGGTGTGAGATTCATATCCTCAAGGCGGAGGAAAAAGCAGTGAAACGTAATGCGTCGTGCCGCGACGTAAAAGTAGGCGCTGCTTGCAGGTAACCCAAGGGTACCATGGGTACCATTTAATTTTGCATTTTACTGATTTTATTTATTTTTTCATCTTTTGTTGTTTTTGGTGGAAAGTTACTACGATGGAGGGGAAGTCCGAGTACCTGAAGAGGAAGCTAACAAGCATGGAAGAGAAAAAGTGTGGGGCCGAACACCTGCGTAAAGGAAGGAAACCGTTGTTCACAGGCCTAAAGGCTGCAGAGAGTATTTCTCACCCTCTTTAAATGTTAACTTCTGATGCTAAGAGGACATAGCATGATTCAAGTGTGGGGTGAGGAAAATTTCAAGGGAAATTTCAAAAATTTTCAAAAATTTTCTGTGCTTAACAAATTGTAGGTGAATGTAATGCTTGTGTGAAAAGATTGAGAAAGTTGAAAAAATTTTGTGAGTCAAGATAATTCATCACTGTTGGTTTTCTTTTCGCCCTTTTTTCCATGGGGTTCTTGAACCGAAAAATAAAATTTTTTATTTTTTATTTTTATTTGTCTGTATATAATGTTTTAGTCGTAGTTAGGACTGTTTCCGACGATGATGGACATTGACCGCTTTGAGGAAAATTAGTCAATAGGTTTTGGTTTTTGAACCTAGGCTAATGGATGCTTGATATTCTAGTTATGTAGCTATATACATTGTAAGATGCAAGTATATTAGTGTTGAAGCATGCCAGTTTATAACTTTGTTTGAGACACTTAGGCTTTTGAATTTGACTCGATATGATTGAAGCTTAATTTTTAAATTCTTGTGATTAGCTGAGTAAGAGTCTGCTGAATGTGTCTTGAATTGAGCATGTGCAATGAGTGTAAGGTTTTGAGTATTCTGTGCTATTATGGATTGTCTAGAACTTGCCTGGTGTGTTTATAAAACGAAATGAAGGATGTACATTGTAGGAGATGATTTAGGCATTTCTTTGAATGAACCCAATTTTTATCCTCGTTTTACCTACCTTGAAATATTAACTTGAAGTCATCCCCATTGAGCCTAGCCTATCTTTGATAGTTGCAACATAAGCTTAACCATTTTTATTTCATTAACCTTGAATTTGATACAAAACTCCTAAGCGCTTAAAGAAGAAAATCTGAGAGGAAAGGAGTGAGAAGAATGAAAAGAAAGGAAAAGTGGAAGCTTGTAAAAAGTGAGAAAGGTCAAAGGCACTTGGGTAAAATGGTTGATTATTAGTAAGGAGTAAGAAAAACAAATGAATGAAAAATTATTTATACAACTCCTTACTAATGAGCTGTGCGCTAAAAGAAATGGGGAGCAAAAGAGGAAAAGAAAAACTACCAAGGATAAAAGGTGAAGTAAGGGGAAGGAAGCCTGCAATGAGGGCGTGATGTATTGAAAGTTTTAGGGAAGATAGTCACTATTAATGATCACAATAGTACCTACCTACACCTGGAGTACTTTACAACCTAAAAACTCCTACTTGATCTTACATTCGTACATCCTCAAATTAGTGGAGTACAACACTAAGGGCAAGCTTATGGGTCATTACATGGTGCATGTGAATTCTTTCTGAGAGTGAGTGAAATTTTATTTATGTACCCACACATGTTGGATATAAAAAGTGTTTTTGTGTGTGAAATTGGGTAACTCTCAATCCGTGAGGGCACATGTTTAATGAAGATATAGTTCAGGGATCTCTTAATCAGTTGATTTGCATGAGTTTGCTCCGAGTGAGAGTCGATTCTTGAGGTTAAGAAGTCTTAACATAGTTGTATTTCATTTCATTGATCAAAGCGTGCATGCCTTATTTTTAGCTTGTATCTTAAATAATCATCATAGCCGTAATTTGAATCATCGTGCTAAATTAGTTATGTGTGATTATCCATATTCATGAGATGTAAAAGGTTTGTTCGAGGAACGAACAAGGTTTTAAGTGTGGGGTAGGTGATCGCGCGGGCAAAAATACATGTCCAAGTGCTACTTTATAACTTAAATTAGTCTTGTTTATCTAAGTTATTGCATACATTTTCATGTAATTTTATATAAATGAGAAGAAATATTAACCAACATGATTAGTCCTTATTTTTGAAGGAAATAATGCATTGGAGGACCCAATCTATGATTTGGTGAACTGGAGGAATGATATCGGGAGCGAAACACCAAAGTTGGAATAAATTGGGCGATTTCCAGAGGCAGTGTCACGATACACTCCGTGACATGTTGCTTTTTATTCTGGGAAAAATTTCACCAGTATAAATAGAACACTTAGGTTCATTTTTAATATTCTCGACTTGGTGGAGCAAGAACGTGGGTTACAGGTTGAGAGGACGAAAATTCTTAGGTTTTCTATCCTTTCTTCTTTCTTTCAATTGTTTGCATGATTTACACTCATTTAACGAGTTCAATCCACAAATGAGGGCTAATTCCTTTCTTGTTGAGGTTATGAACTATGGTATTGAAATGTAATTGTTGATTATCAAGCTGTTTTCCATCTTTTCTTCCATGGCTGTTCTATTTAATTCTTGTTCTTACCGCATTAATATTTGGTCAATGTTAATGTACATCTGAAAAGTCCGGTTTCACCTGAGAGGGCAAGAAACTGTGTTGTGAATTAATAGGATATGATCTGTTCTTTGTTTGGGAAAATTGAGAATTATCATCTCTCAGATAGAAATATACTTGAAAGTCGTATTAGTCAAGTGTGGAATCGGTTTTGTATGGCTAGAACATGAATTTCTTCTCATCACAGAAATGTAGGTGGAAGGTTCATGATTCTTGGGTTGGGTTAAGATGAGTTTTAATCCAGGCATAAGTTCCGACTAGCAACTTAGGAGAAAAGATAAACCACGTAGATCGATGACAATTTCCTTTCATGTTCGTTTTAGCCTCAGCATGCTCATTCATTGTTCAGACTCACTTGTATAAATTTTCTACTTTAGTATAAAAAGTTTCCAAAATATAAAAACTTTTCCCGACACTCGTTGTTTCATTATTAGAGTTACAAGAATTAACACTCTAGAAGGTTTTACCCTGTAGTCCAGTCCCTGTGGGTTCGACATTCCGGTTCTTAAAAAGGGCCACTATATTACTTGTACAACCCGTACACTTGCGGGCTCATCACCTCCTGTCCACAAATGTAACATGTTGTGGAGCCGTACCTGCATGCTCTAGAGTGGCGTCGATTTCAAATAGGGCAAAGTGGTATTGTAAAACCCACTCTGCCCACCCTCCTCTGCTGCTGTGAACGTGTAAATTATTTGCGAACCTCCGCCGGGCTCTGGCTGCCCTCGGCGACTAGACCTTCTCCTCTGTCATTGTGGTGAGGCGGGGTCTAGGCAGCATCATCTAATTACCGTGGCCTAGGTCCTCCCCAGGACTCCTCCTGTAATTCATCGAGTCTGTCCCTGCGGCACTGCTCCTAACTTTTCCTCCTAATCTCCCGTTGCCGCTGTCTGATACCCTCAATATTCTGAGCAAAAGCCTGCACAGGGGCGATATCCATATCCTCTCATAGTGTAGTCATGGATGCGGTGTCTCAACATATTCTGGGTTCAGCCCCATAATAAAGCGGTGAACCCTGGCTGATTGTGTCCATAAAGGCTGGTGCATATCGAGCCAAGGAGTCAAACCGCATGGCATATTCCCGAACACTTATCAACCCCTACTCCAAGTGTAGGAACTGATCAACTCGGGCCTGTTGAATCTCCCATGGTAGGTAATGATCCAAGAAACCTCGAGAACCGAGCCAGGTCTGGAGGGGAACATCTCTCCCTCGGGACGTCTCCCAACTGCCATACAACAGTACAACGATGTCCTGCATTTGGAATACCAGCCAACTCAACTGACTCTCTGTGGGTGTAGCGTGCATCACCCCGAAAATCCTCCCATCTGGTCTAAGAAGTCCCGAGGGTCCTCGGTCCGATCTATCCCCTCGTGGAATTGTGGGGGACTTAGTTCCCAGGGATTCTCGGACCTCGAACTACCAGGCCCTCCTAATGACTCTGCAACTATAGATGGAACTAACTGGCGCAGAGCAGCCATCATATGTGCTAGCATAACCACCGCGCTCCCGACCTCCCGGTCGGATGGTACGGTATAGAAACTACCAGAGGTGATGCCGTCACACCGGCCGTCCAAGCGGCTCCTGACGTGTTGGAGATCACTGGGTGGTCGAGATGATATCTCCGTATCGTCTTCTGGGGATCGGGATGATTCTGACTGAGGCTGAGGCACCCTGCCGGTGCCCTCTCCCATTGCTACATCTAGCATCCGCCTATCATAGGGTGTCACTGGGTCCAACATTTCTCTGCAAGCAAAAGAGTATAATGAGCTTAGGACTCAACCCTATATTGACTGCTCTATAGCACGACTTAATAAGAAGAAAGAGTAAACCATCCTATCATGCCTTGCAGGCTCATGCCTATAGTATGTGGTGCACAACACATCCATGTGACAAGACTCTTACTTAGCACGGCTTGTAGACTCTTGGGATACGACTCGCCCGATACCAAGTTTGTCACGTCCTACCACGGGAGGCATGATCGGCACCTGGTGTCCTACTAGGAACTGAACCGTCGAGCTGACCGAGCCTAAGAACCTCTCGGTGCACTCGGCTGGCTCTAATTCTAGAATCAAGAAAGCAATGGGGGCTATATAGCAATCAGAATACAACCCCGCCGACAAGGCCTATAGCCAATTGTGGAAATAAATAGCTAAACCAGAAAAACAATCATAGGGGGTCCTATGCGGGCCGATAAGGCCACCATGATATCTAGTATAACTGAAAGTAAAAGCCATGCTAAACTTAGATATGACTGACAAGGCCACCAGTCAAACAATTTTTCTAAATAGGGCCCTACACGGCCAACACATAGTCTAAAACACATATGGTCCCCAGCTACACGGTCGATATCATCTAACCATAGGAAAGTAATGCAATTTGCAAGACTCTAGGAGGCAATAAGATGGTCAGGACAGGGCCCCGACCTACCATACTGTGCAAACAAAAGAAGTAAACCTCTATCACAAAAGCTCCGAAAGAAAGGAGTTGATGGCTCGTAATCGATCGAACTACGAGGGACCTACTCTCGTCTATTTATACCTGCAGGAAAGTAATGCAGCGCCCCATAAGAGGGCGTCAGTACCACAGGTACTAAGTATGTAAAGCAATAACTTTAAATAATCAGGGGAAGTTAGAAATAGAACTAACAGTGATCAAGTAAAGAAAACAGATCAAGATGGCCGAGTTAGTGAAATAAGGACTAAAAATAACTGTAATTAGAAGGGTGGGGTCATACCGACAACGAGTCATCCTACCGCCTAACTATTAGTAACTAAAGCAACATAAACCTGGCCCTGGCCCCCATAAGCCGAAAGGTACAATTAGCACAGAACAACCCACCTAGGCCCCCATTATTTCCTAAAGGAGTACACCTCAATCTATATACCCCTATCTAGGTCATACTGAGTCAACTATCGCCTATAAGCGTCCTACCATCCCCTAGGTCCGCAATCGGGCCCGCTCGCCCCTTTACTATAGTTGTTCCTGAGCCTGGGAGGACTCCTGATATCTACACCCCGGGCGTTGCGCCTGGCGGGGGTGTGTATATGTCAATCCACGGCAAATATGAGGATCTGGATCCCCATATTTGTCCCTTATGGATCTATATGCCGCTCCGTAGCGACATCTCGCTTTCCTCGGCGGGCGAGAAGCCGAGACAACTACAACCATGGGGTGGTCACGGAAGCTATGCAGGTATAATCCAGCCCAAAACAATACAATTTACAAGTCTCAACTAACAGCGACAACTAAACATGATAACATACTCCTGACAATCTTTACTGGGATTCATACCGGATTACTATGAAACTAACTTGTCGAAGGAAATGCCTTAAAATACCTCGATCATTGTTTAGCAATTCTTTAATCTGGCGAGTTTTGGCCTATGTTCAACTACCCTTCTCAACTGAAATCGTGTTACTGGAAAGATAGGACTAGTTTTAACACTTAATTCGAGTAAAATGAAAAACTTTATATATAAATATTAACTATATTCCAACTTTACGGAATACCTATCAAAACCTTGCTATTTTTCGAAAGTCTAAAAGGGAGAAATGCTACTTTAAGCCTAGGATCGTATTGACACTAAAGGCTTGGAGCAATTCCACAACTTTGGCTCGGCGGGACGATACTCGCCGGGCGAATTTCACGAAATTAACTCCGTAGAAATGCTCCCTGCAGCCTTATACTTTGATACTAGAAGTTAATTTGGATTTGGACGGCGTTTAGCAATGTAATTGGATGAAAATTATATGTTTTCCTTCGTCCCTATCCTCTCGGGTCGTGGTTTATAAATTATGACTTAACTTCTATGTGTGAGACCCTTATATACTTGAGGCAATGACTAGGAAACGTGGCACGCTGCCCAACGCACTGATTCTGCTCCGTGCCACGTTGGCTAACGCACTGATTCTGCTCCGTGCCTATATTCCCCTCTAGGCAGCTTGGTTCGGCCTCCTCTCACGAAATCCGAACTTGGCACTCGTTCGACCTTTCCCTGGGCCCTTTCCTCGTACGTATGCCATTCTAAAACTCTCAACCAGCAAGTGAATAGGCCGACTAAATGCTAGAAAATTACGGGGTGTAACATGATCTCATCATCATCATACGATCATCACAAATCTCATCCTTCATGAACATCTCATCAATGGGCTTTTCTTTCATAAAGATAGAAACATGAATTTTAATTGAAAAAATTATAACCTCCCATGCTTCTTAATTCAATAGTAGAATCATAATCAAATCATACCTACGTATAGAAATAGGAGATTCATGCATTTGGGTTAAAACCCCATAGATTAGACATAGTATTTCATACTTTAGAGAGGAATTGGGCATGGGTGTGAAAGAAATCACCCATTCATAACCCTATGTAGCTGGGAAAGTAAAATCTCACCCCTCCTTGAAAGCCCAATGGAAATTGATGAAGAAAACCTTTAAGACAAGCTTGATCACCCCTTCAATGCTTTAACTATGCATGCATGAGAATTAATAGGCTAAAAGGGCTTAACCTATCTTAATACACTTAGAAAATAACTTAAAACGACATAGTTTAGGACCTTAGAGTGTCGGAATAATGAAAATACCCTAATGAAAAAACCTGAAAAATCTACTCTAACGGATCAACGGACGGACTAATGGGTCGCTGGAGGATACCACAACTCATGGAATCCATCCATCTTCTACACTGCCTAAAATTCTTGATCTTATATTTGACCTAATAACTAGACAGTCGTGATGAGTCAGCCCTTCCATTCAATGGGTCGCTACATCGTCTGTTGCTTCCTCCTTCAAGTCAATTTGAGGAAGCCCGCAAGTGTACGGGGTTGTGATAAGTAATATAGTGGCCCTTTTTAAGAAACTGGAATGTCGAACCCATTGTGGACTCGGACTATGGGTAAAACCTTCTCGAGTGTTAATTTACTATAACTCTAATAATGAAGACAACAGGTAAAGAAAATGTTTTTATATTTTGGAAACTTTTTATACTAAAGTAGAATAAGTATACAAGTGAGTCTGAACAATGAATGTGAGCATGCTGAGGCTAAAAATGAACATGTAAAGAAATTAAATATCGATATACATGGTTTATCTTTTCTCCGGTTGCCAGTCGGAACTTATGCCTATGTGGATTAAAAGTCCTCGTATTTAACCCAACTTAAGAATCATGAACCTTCCACCTACATTTCTGTGATAAGAAGAAATTCATGTTCTAGCCATACAAACCGATTCCACACTTGACTAATACGACTTTCAGGTATATTTCTATCCTGAAGGTAAATCAATTCCCAATTTTCCCAAACAAAGAAAAGATCATATCCTATTAATTCACAACTTTCCAGTTTCTTGCCCTCTCGGGTGAAACCAGACTTTTGGATTTACATTAACATTGGCCAGATATTAATGCATTAAGAACAAGAATTAAATAGAACAACCATAGAAGAAAAGATGAAACAACCAGATAATCAACAATTACATTTCAATACAACAATTCATAACCTCAGCAAGGAGGGGAATTAGCCACTCATTTTGGGGATTGAACATCATTAAATGAATGGAAATCATGCAAACAATTGAAAGAAAGAAGAAAGGGATAGAGAAAACCCTAAGAATTTTCGTCCTCTCAACCGCCTGTAACCCACGTTCTTGCTCCACCAAGTCAGAATAATTAAAAATGAACTTAAGTGTTCTATTTATACTAGGTAATTTTTCCTGAATAATATAACGTGTCACGGAGTGCATCGTGGAGCACTGCCCCGTGACACGGTGCAAACGCGGAGGCTTTCTGGAAGTTGCCGCCTGTAATTGTAGGCTCCTGGGCTGTGGCAAGGCATGCAACGCGGAGCATGCCCAACGTGCCACGCTGCAAAACGCGGACCTTCACTGGAAATGTCCAATGTCTGGGGAAATTACTCCAACGTGCCACGGCACATTCGCGAACCCTCTCTGGAATTTCTTGAATTTATATCTCCCGGACAGAATGCATCCGCGATGGCAACGTGTCACGGCTCCATCGCGGAGCCCTTGAATTCCTAGCTTCTCCACTCCGCTTCCTTGCTCGTTCCCGAGTCCATCTTCGATTTCTCCCAACATGTATCTTAACTCCATAAAAAGTATGTTTTTCCTGCAAAACAACGCTAATCATGTTGGTTAGTTTAAAATCACACTTCCATACAATTTACATGAGAATGTACACACATTGTTGGATAAACAAGGCAAAAGCTATGCATTTGAGTATCAATTTGGAATATAAATATGCCCCTGATCACCTACCCCACACTTAAAATCTTGTTCATCCTCGAACAATACTCATACACCTCATGAAATTGATATCCCATCATAGCTACTTTGGCTCGACAATCCGAGCTACGGTTATACCGATTATGTTCATAACAAATCATCAAGAAAACATGCATAGTATCATCATTA
>JACEIK010013988.1:0-15503 GCA_018107945.1 Datura stramonium
GTCTTTCCCCGGGCCTTTTCCTAGCATGTATGGCATTCAAAAACTCTTAACCAACATGCGAATAGGCCATATACATGTCGTGAATTTACGGGGTGTAACAGTTTACCTCACTCCTTTAGGAAACATGATTTGATTTGGGTTATTAAGGACCGACTTACTAAGTCAGCGCACTTTTTACCTATCAAGACAATTAATTCTGCAGAGGATTATAACAAGTTTTATATCCAAGAGATTGTTAGACGGCATGGGACCTCAGTTTCCATTATATCTGATAGAGGTGCTCAGTAACAAACCACTTTTGGAAGCCTTTCAAGAAAGGGTTGTAACCCTTAGCACCACTTTCTATAGCTAGATCGATGGACAGTCCAAGCACACCATTTAGACACTCGAACACATGTTGAGAGCATGTGCTCTGGACTTCAAAGGAAATTAGGATGATCCCCTACCATTAGTTGAATTTACATATAATAATAGTTACCATACAACTATCAAGATGGAACCTCATGAGGCTCTGTATGGGCGAAGATATAGATCTCCCATTGGTTTGTTTGAAGTAGAAGAAACAGAGTTACTAGGACCAGACTTGGTTCATCAGGCTGTGGAAAAAGTCAAATTGATTCAAGAATGGTTATAGACTACCCAAAACTTTCAGAAATCCTATTCGAATGTACAACATAGACATCTAGAATTTAATGTTGATGATTTTGTATTCTTTAATGTTTCACCTATGAAAGTCATTATGCAATTTGGAAAGAAAGGGAAGCATAGTCCCAAATTTATTGGTCAATATAAAATATTGCAAAAAATCGGGCTGGTAGTTTATGAGTTGGAATTTCCTACATAGTTGGCATCAATACATCTAATATTCCATGTATTATGTTGAAGAAATGTATGAGAGATCTAACCCTTATGGTCGCTGTTGAGAATATAGGTGTCAAAGAAAGTCTGACTTATTAAGAAACCCCTTGGTCGTCCTTGATCACCAAGTTCGCCAATTAAGGACAAAGAAGTAGCATATGTGAAAGTACTAGGGAAAAACCACAATGCTGAAGAGGCTACGTGGAAAGATGAAAATGACATGAAGGCCAAAATACCTCACTTATTCCTCGAACGAGAAGAAAATGTGGGATGAAACAATCCTGACCTCACTCAATCAATTTTATGACTCCATGTCCCATTTTCATACTTATGATCTATGAAGGCTCAAACTCCACTTTTTGTTATGCATCTATGTTTAAAGGATATCATGCTAAACCCTATAAATTAATATCTAATGGTATGTCCTCCACATCTAAGTGAAATCATGTATATTATGTCCATGCCAATAAAATCTACATGTCTCATACAACTCGTGCCTACAATTTTTTTCCTTTAAATAGTTATGAAATTCTAGCAAGATTGGTTAGGATAATGAATGAAGAGAAAGGTAAGTTTTGAGAAAATTCCGTTCTTTCCATGTTTCATCAGCAAATAGAGTGACTATGTTTATGATTCTTATATATTCCTTCATGTTTGTGGACTTCAGGTGATATATTCCCTAAGACACTTGAACCTAGTTCGTGACCTTAGTCCATGACCATTATGGGTTTTAAAGGTTTATCATGTTGAGTGGAGTCCTTTTTCCAAGAAAAAAAGTGGCCAAAAGTGGGGAAATGTGGAGGTAAAGTGTTTCAGGGAATCACAACATATAAAATGTAGACTGAATGTGTAGAGCGTCCATTGGAAGAACGGGTCATGAAATCCCACCATCAATTGAAGATCCAAAATTAGTTATGTCTCTAAATATTTAAGATGGTCCGAAAAATGGACTATCAATGTAAAGGACGATCTGTCAATTCGACCATCAATAAGAGATAAAAATTTTCTAAATCTTCGAATATTTAAGACAGTCTGTTAATCGAAACAAAGGTCCGTCAGTTTGTCCATCACCTAAAACCATCCTCGGTATGTAGATAGACCTAAACCTGATGAATTTTTATTAAAACTAGGTGTTAATATAAATTTCAAAGTATGGGAAGTGCATTGGATATGAATTAAGGTCATAAAAACCTTTAGCACAAAGTTTAGTTGAGAGTGTTCTTACTGATTGTGTTTTTGTATAAGTTCTTACAAGGGTCAACATCAAATGATCATACCTCCTATTATATGAAGAGTTATCTTTCTCATGACCTATATAATTAATTATTTTTAAGCCTTCTTTTCAACACCACCGGCCATTTGTTAATCCGAATTCAAAGTATAATGTTATGGGCATTTTAGTGAAATATTGTGAGTTTTGACATGTACAATGATGGTCCATGGAACAAAATGATGGTCCGTCCTATGATCCATAAAAATTACTTGAAAATGCAAATTTTCACCTAAATTCAATGGAAAAATCCATGGTCCATCAAACCAAACCAGGGTTTTTCCTTTGGCCCATCTTTTGGGGATTTCAGGGCCTTTAAAAGCCACCTCAGACATCTTTTAGTTATTTTACCGCTTCTAGATCAATCCTACTAGTTAACAAAGTTGTTTATAACCTTTCTAATGAAAGGTAAGTATCTGATAATGTAACGAACCCCAAGAATCCCTAAGATCATATCCTAGACATGAAGCAGAAAACCAGCAGAAAGGACAAGTTTCATAATTTCCAGATCTAATGACTCAAGTGATGAGTTGTTGGTGCGCATGATGACTCATTACTTCATTTGTCTTGAGTGACCTAGCCAATGTCTTAAAACTCAGCATTTTTCTTCCCCGTGACAGAGCCAGACCACGATTAATTACATCAAGTGAAGACTCATCCTAAACAGTCATGGGGTAAGGATTAGAGGATGACAAAATTCAACTTCAGTAGAAACAAATGGATGTCACGGCTTATTGGACAAAGGGATGACTTGTCCTGACCATCCATCATGAAGAAATAAAAAAGTGACAAAGAGTCTTTAGTTACCACAAGTAGGTCAACATGAGTCGTGGTGATATCTAATGACTCACTGTCGTCACTAGACAACCAATTTTCCAAACGTGATCCAAGGGTTATTTCAGTAATTTTCTATATTTTTATCACCTAAACCAGACCAAAATGGGATTCCTTATGGGGATATTTAAGGTTTTTATTAGTCTAAACTATCATTCCCTTTTGTAACAACATAATATAAAGAATTATTAGCTCTCAAGTCATCAAGAAGTAAGGAATTAATCATCTTCAACCTAAGTTTTTTAAGCAAGAGTCGACATTTCCTTTTTCTAGGTATGTAAGGCTAACCAAAATAGGAATCTTATCCTTCCAAATTCCATACATATAGCAAAGTGTTCATAGATGTAATGTTAGGGGTTTTTCTTAGTTTATAGATATAGGTCTTCTTCCCTATTGTTAAATTCTTCATTGTTGAATTTCCGTATTCTATTATGATATACCTATTGTGTCTCTTTATTGTTGATAATATTTCTAATTTCTTGATCATTTATGATATCTCTTGATTCTTGATTGATTGATGATGGTTCATGTCTCTTATCCCATGAACCCAATTGCATGAAAGTCATTATTTTTGAAAGCACTGTGATTCGAGATAAATGCATTATTTTCATAAGTTGAGAATATTTTAAAAGACTTTTCATAAAATTCTTTTGAGAAAGAAAGTATAGTTTATAGCATGAGTTTTGAAATGCTAAAGTAGAATCCTATTTTTGAAACTCGAGAACTATGAGCATAGAAGCTCACAAGTTTCGCAAGAGATTTGGAGTGTAGAAGCTCCCTAGTTTTTCAAAGAGTTTTTTGAGGTAAGGCTCAACTAGTGTTTTAAACATCTATTATAACTACAACTAAAGTTTTTTATAAAAGATGTTTTTAGTTGCCTCAGATAGGCATATTTATATAAGCATAGTTTTTGGGAGGATTATTTAGCACAGAGTTGGGTGAAGGGTTCAGATAACTCGTAAGCCCCATAACTACGTAGCTTAGGATCAGGTCATTGATTTGGGTGACCCCTTAGATAGCCCCTGGTTAGGCTTTAGTTTAGATCCACTATTTAGTTTCATCCTCAGCCTGGCAAGGCTTTGGATGGCTCTCCCAACTTGGGCACGAAGTTGGATATAATGCACTAATTCATGATATATGTCAATTATAAGAAACTCTCAACTAAGTTATACATATACATGTATTTTTAAGAGATTTTTGATGCACAGTTTTGTTGTATAATTATTTTACACACTTTATACTTATGTTTTATGCATCATTAATGGCGTCAAATTCAGTCAGGTTTTTCAGTCAGTTTATTCTCTCAGTTCAGATATTCTTTCTTTATTGTTGTTTCATTCAGTAATTTTACATACCATACATTCAGTGTACTGACGTCCTTTGGTGCTTCATCTTATTATGACACAGATTTAGGCAGATAGGATAAGCGACGGACTCACTACGATCTAACTTCATTTAGCTTTTAGTGAGGACTCATACTTTTGGACAGTCCCAATCGAGTTTTAATTTTATTTTCAGTAAAGCTTAAGGTAGCTATGGGAGCTTTGTTCCGGAACCTATCTTCAATTATTAGAGGCTTTATAAATTAGTTAGAGTTGAGTCAATAATGTTACATTTTAACATTTATTTTAGATACAATTAATAAATCTTATATTATTAAATTGATTTCATGTAAATTATGGCTTCCACATTATTTTATTTCATTCTTATCTTGTAATAAACCAGGCTAAGGTTTCTCTTGGATCACTAGGTTATTTGAGTGCCGACGACACCCAGGGTATAGGCTTGAGGCGTGAAAACTTTAGTACTAGAGCATTTGGTTATTCAAGAGTCCTATGATTTCTATGAATTCACGTCTAGTAGTGTCCTTCTTAGAGGTGTGAAGTGAGCCATATCTACAATAGGGAGACTACATGTAACGGTCCATCTGATCGTTACAACACCCCGACAACTTATGCATGGGAAAATTTTAAAATTCTTACATGCCTGGGTCAAGCCATCGGAATTAAAAAATTATGAGACAAACAATTTCGAATGGGCTAAGTTAAAAATATGATCGGCACAAGCGCAGTGCCACTATAGCGGACTATTTCTGCTCTAGCTGAAGTACCCTCGCCAATGAAGGCAACGTGGACGAGAACTCCATAATCCTTCCTAGGTTAGGATTTGAAAACCTATTTCATAAATGATTCTAGAAAAAAACACCCAAAATAATAAATTTGTCTTTCAAAACAAGGAGAGCACAAAGAGGCTAGAGAAGTCAAGACTTCACTCTCCGTCGTGATAATTTTTGGCAAAGAGCTCGGAACATAAGGCAAGCACACAGCTGGAAACTTCTCAATGATGATTAGTGCTCAGGTAGGCTATGGATTACTTACTTATATGCTAGACTTTTATTAGCAAATCATATATGTGAGTATGTGTGAAGTGCCATAGATAAGTAGGGAGAAATTCCGGGATAATCACTATTTAGTAAAATATAAATAGTGGGTATCTATGAGACGAATGTAAGCGGAAAGAAATAGAAGAAGGGTGACTAAACCACCATAATATAATGTTCGTGGGTATGAAGATTCCTAAAATTAGACTGCTAGATTCCTGTCCTTGTGAGTAAACCGTAAGGGACTACCTAAATGGAGGTCCCAAATAAGCTATTGTCGTATAGTAATGGCAACGGTATAGGATAGTTATGCGCTTGTAGAAACCAATAGATTAATGAGTTTGATTAAGATATGCGTAGGTTATATGGTTAATGATTTGTGTTGAATTAACTATTGTTACATGAGGAGGAAGGGTAATTTGATGATAGGAATTGACTAGGAGAGTATAAGCATAATGAGTGAGTGATCTCAAAGAATAATGTGAGGAGAATTTAGGTGGAAAACTGGGTCGGACTATCGATGGGACAATACTGTTGTAGCGACACATAGACCGCTGCAGCGAGACCATGATGGTGGAAGAAATACCACTACAGTGAAGCCCAATCTCGGGAGCAGGCCAGTTTGCACCCCATTGTTGAACTTTTGGACATGAATGATATAATAACTAACTAATTATGAAATGGACCCAGACTATGATTATGCTATAGCTGGTAGTGCGTAGTACATGATTTGTATGTGATGTTGTTAATATTTGAACTGTGATGTGATGTTTCTTTAAATGATGAGTGGAACATGTGATAATCGAGTCAGTAGACGAAGTGGTATATGATATGGGAAAGTAAATCATATACATATTGAGAACAAAATTCTTGTTATCGAGATGAGAACTCGTATGAGCAAACATGCTTGATCAAGTAGTGTGTGAGTGCTTGGATATAAGTGGCTCATGCCCGAGGTGAGCATCCGGGCGAGCTGTATGAGTTGGCTAGACAAGTATAACTAAAAGATCATATAGTTGGGTGTACATAGATGAGTACAACATATAGGTATGATGAGTAGATCATATAGCAGGGTGTACAGTACATGGATTTCTAGAGTCCCTTGTAGGTTATGACTAGAAATGCAAATATAAGACACTATGTCATATGTCTATAGTTATGTTATGGAGGTGTCTGCCCAACATATCACCGAAGATATGATATTGAGACAAAGATTGTACAGGTAAGGCTTGATATACATATAGCTACATTGACAAAGATGTACAGGTATCCAAGTGTGATATGAGATATACCGAGAAGATTCAAGTATAATGTGAAAGACATAGTTGGGATGTAAATGTTATGATATTACACAGGTAAGGTACTATATGACTTGATTATGGTGTAGAAATATGGTGTGGAATTCGGGGGACATAGGTATGTAGATGCATTTTAATTGTGGAGGACTTAACTCCATCGGTATTGTTTGATGCTTTCCTTGTGTGTGATTGAGCTATTTAATTTGTACTGTGATTAAATGTTTGATTAATGTGTTCTTTGTGGGTTATAGAAGGTAACATAACAGTTTTAAATTGTAGTGAATAACAAGGAGATCGCTAGGTCAACTTTATTATTAACATACGAAATTAAAGACGATTAGTTAATCCTATGAGTAAATAAATAGGACAATAAATAATAGAAATGGGCTTTGTTAGTGATTATGAAAGGGTGATGAGGTAAACATGATACAATTTTATAGGGCAGGATAAAAGAGGGAAGGATCAGTGAGATCAGGTTACTGCCTAACTAGGGTTGCGATGTAGCGGGCAAATTGCAGTTATCGCGAGACTGGTGTAGTGGACAAAGTACCCACTGCAATTGGGTGAGAAATAGATTAAAAGTTGAAATGAGGGATAAGGTTGTAGGTTAGGTGCATGGACATTGATTTGTTATAAGAATTAATAAGGTGGTTAGGAATCTTATTGGGTTATTATATAAGTTTGAGTCATCGTTACATTTATTAAATTGATTGCATGTTAAATTGTATGTCGTTATGTGAACTAATCTCAGTCGGTCGATTACGCCTACTAGTACGTGTGTTGTACTGATACTACCTTGCTACACCTTTCGGGTGTAGTTTGTGGTAGGTTTGAAGTTTCATGATTGACATGGAGTAATTAGCGTCAACTTTTATATTCTTCTTTGCAAATGAAGGTGTGTCCTTTTATTTTTTCAAGTATTATGTTAGGGCTCTTGTAGCTGTCTAGAGTAGATATTGGCGAGTCATGCTTCGGAAGGAAAGTTTATTTATATTTTTTGTAATATTTTGTATTGTGAAGGCTGAAGATTATTTAATTTTTTTTATACATGGGCATAAAAAAGGGTTCTCCTATCGAGCTAAAGTTGAAGTAGGTGCTTGCACGACCAACCCATTTGGGTCATGACACTACTGGGCATTAGAAAATACCTCTGTTCCTTCACACTCTAGATCGTGCAATAGAGTTTAACTCTACAAAGACTTCCTCCTAACTCGTGTATTCTTTCAGATTATGCCCCTAAAATGTACAGCAAGCCAGAGGAGCACAACCAATTAACCTAAAAAATTAGGATGAAACCCAGAATGAGGAGCGCACTCTAGTTCAGGGACCTAGTGTTGGAGCCCAGGTGTAATTCCCCAGAAGCTCAAAATCAATATCCAGGACATAAATCGAAAAATCTGGAAAACTTCAGAAAAGTTGCAGAACGACCAAGCTGACGGGTCGTTAAAGGACCCAATGACTCGTCAGGTCAACCGTGTGAAAGATGCCAAGAATACACACCAGTATTCCTAACGGACGACACCACGAGTCATTAGCAGGCCCTACGACTCATTAAGTCGCCCGTTGCCAAGCCGGAGTTAACAAATTCGAGGATTTTACAGTGTACTTGATGGAAGGTCACCACGAGTCGTCATTAGCAGTAACGACTCGTACAGGTCTTTTGTTTCCAGTCCTTTCTAGCTTTCTTACCAGTGTACCTGACAAACGACACGATGAGTAATTCCCAGTCATGACAACTCGTCATGTGCCCGTCAGGAGATTGTAGATTTTTTCCAATGAACTTGACAGCAGGACCCAACGACTCGTTGGACTTGGTAACGAATCGTTAGGTCACCCCTTAGAGACACCTGACAGTTTTCCCAGCGAATTTATAAGGTCTATTTAGTAATCTCCTATTCTCATAACCATTAATCCACGTCTTTTAAGCACTAATTTCAGATGTTTTAGTGCGGAAAAATGGTTCCTCCCCTTATTCTCACACTAATCCTCAGAAGAACATTGCAAAATTCTCTCTCAAAGTATTTCAGAGCAATGGCTAGGACTGAACTTTTCTCTTTGATTTTCAGGCAGATTCTCTAGGTTTCTTCGCCAGGTATGTGGGGTTTTAGCAAGGAGATTGTCCTTCCCTTGAGTCCCCAAAGTCCTCCTCAATTTCTTCAATCAGTTTTAAGCCCTGAGCTTTCGAGTATGAGAAGCATTCATGTTTATTTTCATTGATTTCACTCAGAATGATGTTTATACTTATTGTTAATATAATCTTCATTAGTTCCTCATCAAATTTTTAGTATTATTACAACAGTGAATTTAAGCCCTAACTTTGGAGTAATGATTTTACTTGTTAAATTACCTCTAGTTAATGAAGAATGCTTTGGGTTGAATTCGTAGAATTTGTCTTGCTTTACATATATGTTGGGTAAATATCCCATAAATTAGAATGACTTTAGTACGTTGAATGAAATTCTCTATTAGTTGCTTAGTAATTTAGTCAGTTAGAACACAGAACTCTATCAGTCTAGTCTCAGTCAGAATCATATTAGTCTAGCTTCAGTAAGATTTTAGCAACCTCAGTGTTGTCCAGAAAATGTCAACTGATCAGTTTGACTCCAATTTATTATTGAGGTGTCAATGGTGTCTCCCAATTTTCAAAATCAGATTCAGATTTCAGTTATTTAGTCCATTAGGAGGTCATGACATTCAGTTATAGCTTTGACCAGCCTCAGGACCCCAGTTTAGTTATTAGTTGTTCTGTAGACGGTCACGACGCTCTAGATAACTAGCTCAGACCATTCTTAGAACCTAGTTTCAAAATTTGGTCTGATAATTCTCTCAAGGTACATTCAGTTATTCGTCCCTGACTAGTCTTGGGCCCCAGTTTCGAGCTATAAGCTTAGTAGTTCATTTTAGGTTTTCCCGTGGGAGTAGAACTTATCACCGTGCGGGTCGGGATTCCAGCGCACCCAGGTTCACAAACTACGTTGCCAGCGTAGGTTACAGTATTACTTGGCCTAATTAGCCCCAGATATATTTGTGATCACCCAGTTCATGCCTTTATACCCTGGCAAGGTATATTGGGTCCTACCTGTGGGGTGTATATATTGGACACCACGTCTAGCTCACGTGATTATATGTCAGTTATAGAATCTCCCACTAGTCAGTCTAGTCCAGTATTAGAATAAGTAGCTCAGTTCAGTACAGTATATCAGATTCAGTGTTTCAGATTTAAGACATGTCCTTGACCATCAAACAGGGTCGTCTTAACCATTTCAGATTATATCAGTAGTTCAGTTCAGTTTACCTGTTGGTCACGGCGTGTCACTTCAATTTAGACTTTATATTCCGTATGTTTCTCTCACTTACTCAGTACATTCAAAGTACTGACGCATGGTTTTCATTCTGTATTGTTTCATGATACAACTGCAGGTTCTCAGATTCAGCATAGATAGTTACTTCAGTTTCAGAGCATTACATTTCAGCAGATCAGAGTGTGAGTCCTCATCATTCGAGGTCCTTGTTTATTTAATTCAGTTGGATATGGTTTTGTATAGACTTAGAGTTAATTGGGTACCTGTCCCAGCAACTCCTCAATAGTTGGATTTTGGGCCAGACTTGTTTTTCAGATATATTATTTCTTTCTCTACTTTTACATTTTTCTTTTACTGATAAATCTATTATTTAAAAGTTTCATTGTGCATGTTTACTCAGAATGCTAGTGCATGATAGACCAGGGGTTGACTTAGGGTCACATGTGGCATCAAGTACCATGTTACGTCCAGGGTGTAGGCTTGGGGCGTGAAAAACTTGGTATCAGTGCACTAGGTTTAGAGTATCCTCAAAAAGTCTGAAAGACACATCGAGTAGATTTCTTTTCATGGGTGTGATGCGCGCCACAATTATGACGAGGAGGCTACGAGATGTTATTAGGAAAATTCCCCTTTTGTTCATGCTCTTTATCGTGCATTAAAGTCAAATTCAAAAGGCGTCTTTCTAAATCGTGTCCTATTTCCTTTCACTGAACAATGCCTCCTCGACATGGAAATGGACGAAGAGACGAAAATGCCAACAGACCAACTCCACCCGCTCTGGCAGTTCCTCAAGACGACTCTGTGTCTATCGCGGAATTCAGGGTGGCCATTTAGTTGCTTGCTCCGACCATCACCAATCAAGTGAACCACCAGGTGGATCCAGTAGCCACAAATTGGTCTGCAACTACTGCCTGAGTGTGGGATTTCACCTAAATGAACCTTCCAGACTTTCACAGAATAATGGTGGGAGTGGACCAACAAGGCTTTGTAGATGAGATCAGAAAGATCACCGGGATCATGGGTGTCAGCTCCTCCGAGAGTGCTGACTTAGCTGCCTACCAGCTAAAAGGAGTAGCCCAGGTTTGGTACCAACCGTGGAAGGAGAGTCGGTCAGCAGAAGTAGGATCGGTTGAGTAGGAGGAGTTTCATACAACTTTCTATATAGGTTCTTTCCCTAAGAGCTGAGGGAGGCTATGATGGCAGAGTTTATGAACCTACGTCAGGGAAACTGGACAGTAGAGGAGTATGCTCTGGAGTTTAGTAAACAATAAAAGTATGCTCCAGAGATGGTGGCCGAGCCAAGGGCTCGCATGCTGAAGTTCGTAAATGGAGTATCTAATCTAGTCCTCAAAGAGTGCAGGACGACAATGCTAATCAAGGACATGGACCTTTCTAGCTTAATTGTATATGCCCAGCAGATTGAGGTAGAGAAGCTGAAAGATATGGAACGTAAGAACAAGCGGGCAAGAACTGGTCCTACAGATTTTAGAAACCAGAGATCTGTCGGTGGTAGCCGCCCACAACAATAATAGCAGCAGCAACAATAAAGGGACCCAACACCTAGCTCAGCTAGCGCCCAAACCTTTCAGTCCCGCTAGAATCAGAGGGGTGGGTCTTCTGGCACTCAGTCTCAAGCCCACAATACAAGAAACAAGTATCCATCTTGTCCCAAGTGTGGTACGAATCACCCAGGAGAATGCCTTTAGGGATGAGAGGGCTGCTTTAGGTGTGGACAACTTGCACACAGGCTTAGGGAGTGCCCATCAGTAGGCGATGGAGATCACAATCCACTAACTCATCAACACAAGTAGGCCAACCCATCAGGTACATATGAAAGTCAACACCATACTCCTTTTTATGCTTTCTCTTCTCATCAAGATCAGGAAAGCTCACCTAACATAGTTACTGGTATGTTATGTCTCTTTCACCTAGATGTGTATGCCCTCATAGATCCAGGAGCTACTCTTTCGTTTGCAACTCCATATGTAGCAGTTCAGTACAACATCAGTCCAGAGGTCCTATCAGAACCCTTCTCAGTTTCCACCCCAATTGGCGAGTCAATTAGAGCCAGTCGGGTGTATAGAAGCTGCCCAGTCTCAGTGTTGAATAAAATCATTCCAGCTAATCTTGTAGAGCTAGAATGGTCAAATTCGACCTTATTCTAGGCATGGATTGGTTACACTCCTTCTATGCCTCAGTTGACTACAAGACTAGAGTCGTCAAGTTTCAATTTCCAGTTGAGCCGTGTTAGAATGGTCGGGCAGCAGTTTAGCACCTAAGGGTAGGTTTATTTCCTTCTTTAAGGCCTAAAAACTAATTTCCAAGGGATGTTTATATCATTTGGTTCGGGTCAAATGTTCTAACTCTGAGGCCCCAACCATTTAGTCAGTTTCAGTTGTCAACGAGTTCCCAGATGTATTTTATGAAGATCTTATTGGCGTTCCCCCTAAATGGGAAATAGACTTCGGAATAGATCGCCTTCTAAACACTCAGCCCATCTCCATCCCTCCTTACATAATGTCTCTAGCTGAGCTTAAGGAAAGGAGCAGCTAAAAGATCTTCTTGACAATGGTTTTATCAGACCCAACATCTCTCCCTGGGGTGCTCCAGTGTTATTCGTGCGTAAGAAAGATAGTACCCTCAAAATCTGCATAGATTACTATCAACTGAACAAGGTCATAGTTAAGAACAGGTACCCTTTGCCCAGAATTTACGATCTATTCAACCAACTTCAGGGATCCAGTTGCTTTTCTATGATCGACCTTAGGTTGGGGTACCATCAGTTAAGGGTTAGAGAGAGTGACATACCGAAAACAACATTCAGAACTCGGTATGGTCACTATGAGTTTGTGGTGATGTCCTTTGGGTTAACAAATGCCCCTGTAGCCTTCATGGACCTAATGAGCAGGTTTTTCAAGTCGTACCTAGATATGTTCGTCATCGTATTTACTGACGACATTCTGGTGTACTCTAGAAATGATGAAGAGCATGCCAATCATCTAAGGTTAGCATTACAGACCCTTCCTTATCGCCATCTATTCTCCAAATTCAGAATGTGTGAATTCTGGTTGAAGTCTGTGCCATTTTGATTCATGTGGTACAAGGCAAAGGAATACATGTAGATCCTCATAAAATTTGAGCAGTAAAGGATTGGCCCAGACCTAACTCTCCTATCGAGATCAGGAGTTTCTTAGGCTTAGCAGGCTATTACAAATGGTTTGTTGAAGGTTTCTCCTACATAGCATCCCCTCTGACCAAGTTAACCTATAAGAAGGTAAAATTTCAATGGTCGGATGAGTGTGAGAAGAGTTTTTAGGAGTTGAAGGCTCGACTCACTACCGCTCCAGTTTTGACCCTGTTAGAAGGAACAGATGGGTTTGAAGTATATTGTGACACCTCCAGAGTTGGACTTGATTGCGTTCTGATGCAGCGGGGCAAAGTGATAACTTATGCCTCTAGGAAAATCAAAGTTCATGAGAAGAATTATCCAACTTATGACTTGGAGTTTGAAGTGGTGGTATTTGCATTAAAAAATATGGAGACACTACTTGTACGGAGCTTATGTAGATGTATTTATAGATAACAAGAGCCTTCAATACGTGTTCAGCCAGAAAGACCTAAACCTGTGCCAGAGGCGGTGGTTGGAACTGCTAAAGGATTATGACATGAGTGCATTGTATCACCCAGGTAAGGCCAATGTAGTGGCTGATGCTCTAAGCAGAATTTCCATGGGTAGCGTAACTCATGTGGAAGAAGGTAAAACGGAATTAGTAAGGGATGTTCACAGATTAGCCCGGTTAGGGGTGCAGTTGAAGGCGGAGTAGTTTTCCAAAATGTGTCAGATTCATCTTTGGTAGTTGAAGTTAAGTCCAGACAAGATGAAGATCAAGTTCTACTTAAACTCAAGGAAGCAGTTCTCAAAAAGGAGGTTGAGGCTTTCTTCTAATGGGGAGATGGAGTGCTCCGTTACCAGGGAAGGTTGTGTGTGCCAGATGTTGGTGAGTTGAGACAACAGATTTTGGATGAGGCACATAACTCAAGGTATTCCATTCACCCTGGTGCTACTAAAATGTACCGTGACTTGAGGGACATTTACTGTTGGAACGACATGAAAAGAGACATTGCCGAATTCATAACTAAGTGATCGAACTGCCAGCAAGTCAAGGTAGAACATCAAAGGTTAGGGGGCATGACTCAAGATATCAGTATACCCACGTGGAAGTGGGATGAGGTAAATATGGACTTTATTATAGGTCTACCGCGGACTCGCCGACAGTATCACTCCATCTGGGTGTTAGTAGATCGGATGACCAAGTCAGCTCACTTTATCCTAGTCAAAACCATAAACTCGGCAGAGAACTATGCCAAACATTATATACGGGAGTTAGTATGACTTCATGGGGTGTCCTTATCAATCATTTCAAATAGGGGATCTCAGTTCACCTCCCATTTCTAGAAGTGTTTCCAGAAGGGACTTGACACTTAGGTCAAACTCTATACTGCTTTTTATCCGCAGACCAATGGACAAGCGGAGCAGACCATAAAAACCTTGGAGGATATTCTAAGAGCGTGCGTGTTTGATTTTAAGGGTAATTGGGATGACCATTTTCCTCTTATCGAATTTGCGTACAACAACAACTACCATTCCAGCATTCAGATGGCCCCATTATAGGCATTATACGGTAGGAGGTGTAGATCTCCTATAGGTTGGTTTGAAGTCGGTGAAGCTACTTTTATATGGACATACTTGGTTCACGAGGCAATGCAAAAAGTTCAGCTCATCTGAGAGATATTGAAAACAACCCAGAGCCGTCAGAAATCCTATGCCGATGTGCGAAGAAGAGATATGGAGTTTTCAGTTGATGACTAGGTATACCTAAAAATTTCTCCCATGAAAGGGGTAATGTGGTTTTGGAAGAAGGGGAAGCTCAATCCTAGGTATGTGGGATCCTACAGAATTTTGCGACGTATCGACAAGGTGGCCTACGAGATAGAGTTTCCTTCAGAACTAACAGTTGTACATCCAGTTTTCCATGTATCACTTTTGAAAAAGTGTATCGGAGATCCAACCTCATTGGTGCCATTGGATAGAGTGGCATTCAAGGATAGCCTCACCTATGAGGAGGTACCAGTCCAGGTACTAGATCGTCAGGTTCGTATATTGAGAAATAAAGAAATAGCTTCAGTCAAGGTTTTATGGAGGAATCAAAAAGTTGAAGGAGCTACATGGGAGGCCGAAGCAGATATGAGGGCAAAATACCCACATTTGTTCTCTACCGACTCTGTTGTAGCTTGATATGTGAATTTTGTTTTAAGACTTGAACTAGTTGTTGAAATTAGTTCATGTATATAAATTTTCTTTATGACTTTGGTTGTGTTTATGGAAAGCAAAATTCAATTCAGTTATATTCTCTAAAATGGAGGTAGTCATTTCGGTCGTTTTGAAGTTGTATGAGTAGTATTTGAATACCTTGATTGTTATTTTTATGGTTTATATGAGTTTTCTAACATTCGAGGACTAATGTTTCGAAGGGAGAGATATTGTAATGCCCCCGAAGCTC
>JACEIK010013989.1:10702-23181 GCA_018107945.1 Datura stramonium
CCTACAATTTACATGCAAATGTACACACATTGTTGGATAAACAAGGCAAAAGCGATGCATTTGAGTATCAATTGGGCATATAAATATGCCCCTGATCAGCATGCATAACTAAAGCGGAAATGAATTATAAACATGGATAAGCGGAAATCTCAATGACATAAAGCATGAACAAGAACGACAAATCACATCACTGAACCATCTAGTATATAACTGTCTAAAAAGCCTCTAATCATAAAATGAGTTGATGGGACACTGTGCAAAAACCACTTTTTTTTCCGATTCTGAAACAACACCCCCAACTAGCTCATTAATTCTGAAACTAAAACAATAATATAACATCAATAATTGCCTAAACATCCTCGAAAGATGAGGACTCACTAAGACTTGGATGGTACTGAACTGAAGTGGGAGCGAGCTAAAGTCGGGACTAAGACTAGTCACCCAAACCCATATACCATAGAATATGCGATCAGAACTTTGAAATTACTAAATATGTAGAGAAAGTAAACATGCTAGTAAAATTATAGTCTGAAATCATGAATATGAAAAAGATAGAACATGAGAGTAAGGAAAATATGCGAAAATCCATATTCTTGAAGTAATCATAAGCTGAACATAATTATCCAAGGTTTAGAAATAGAATTCATATAGTGTACCATACTTGAAATCGTAAGTGAAAACTCATAAACTAATCAATGGGTAAAATATTCTATAAAACATAATATCATAAGACATGAACATGAGTAACCTAAAACATGAGGAACAATGGGAGGCTTCTTCATAACTGGCACCATCATGACAGAGCTTACATGATGCCCCAACTATCTCACTCAAGTGGGTAGAGTCATTTTAAGCCTTGCCAGTGCAAAGAATGGTATGGCGTGATATCACTCGTGAGCCTCGTCAGGCTGGGACAACACTCTCTGGCGAGGCCCTATACATGAATACATATATACCTACGGTGGCATGTAGTTATGAGGTTCGGGTGTACTTGAACCCCTAGCCTACTCGGTGATAGACACTACTCCCAAAATATGCACTTGGCTCATAATCATCATCGTGAAAACATACTTGATCTTGCATGGACTAGTTTAAAATTAGGAAATCATAATCATACTTGGAATACGTGAACTAGCCATGGGAATATCACCATAATTGGCTATGATATATAAACTTGACTTTTCATGAAATCCATACATACTTTGATAATTCATCATACTTGAAATCATGGGCTCATAAGCTTGAAATTCATAAATCATGCATAATGGGGAAAAATCACCATAAGCATGAAATCATGAATTAGTAAGAAATTTGAGATTCAAATCTACACTAATAACCATATATTATCAATTGTAATAGGAGAGAATTGAACCCATAGAGATATTATAGATAATTGCATGGAATCGGGTTAAACCCTACAATTTCATAATTTAGAACTTGAGAGGTAGGGATCATGGAATTTAGCTTTTAAAAGGCATGAGGGTGGAAGGACTTCCCCTATCATAACCTTACACACTAGGCTTGAAGAATCCTAAACTTGATTGGAGACCCAAAGGGAATTGAGATGAAGATTGCTGAAGAACCCTAGCTTCTCTTGAGAGGATTTGATCTTCACTTAGGAGTGTTAGGAGTAGAATGAGGGTTTAGGATGATTAAAACCCTTAAAAACACCCTTTAGAAGGTTTTAAATGAATTATCTTAGGAGTTAGGAACTTAAGTAATTATGAAAACACCCTAAAAAACCTGACTAGAAAAATGACCCTACCAAACCCAACAACCCACTTAACGATCCATCAGGTCTCATCATGGGTCTTTGCCTGACCCGTTGCCACTAGGGCCAAGTTTTCCAATTTTCTGATCTTTTCTTGACGCCTCACTTGACAATTCGTTGTGTCATTTAGTAGATCACTTCACCACTTGTTATGACTCTCTGAAACTCAACTTTTCTCGGCTTCACTGTACCCAACGACTCACTTAATGAGTCATTAAGTAGACTAATGAGTACTTGATGACTTGTTCTATGATCTGGTGCAATTTTTCCTATTTCCTCCATTTCAGTGTTCATGTCTAATCTTAGGGACTTTTGGGGTATTACGATCATCTCTAGTAGTAAAGGATGGATCTCACTAGTCGTAGGACCTAGGTACGACTAGTATTATCTACTCGTGACATGAAAATCAGAAACTCACCAAGAGGACTCAATGACCACAAGAGGTCACCATGAGTCATGGTGACACATGACGACTCGTGGTATGACCCACCGTCACTAGGAGGGAGAAAATTGCTAATGAGTTCCTAAGGGTAAATTAGTAAATTCCCAAGTTTTTATCTACTAAACTAGAATATTTTGGGATTCCTAAAGAGTATATTTAAGGGTTTAATTAGTCTAAACTCCTACTCCTTTCATTACAACGTGAATCAAGATCATTAAGCACTCAAGTTCCAAGAAGCTAGAAAGTCTTCTTCTCCAAACTAGGGTTCTTCAAGATTGAGACTAAGCTTAATTTTCCAGGTATGTAAGGCTAATTAAAGTGAGAATTTCTAATCATCCTTATTTCCTAAATCTATGCAAGAGTTTATTGAGATTAAAGTTAGGGTTTTTTACTAGATTCTTGAATTGTCTTCTTCCTTATCTATATATGTTGAATTGTTGTTATTGAATTCTTCATATTGAGTTGATTATTGATTTCCTTGTGTCATGCCCCGAGTCTATACCCTAGATGAGACATGATACTTGGAGTCACAAGTAACCCTAAGTCAACCCATGGTCTATCGTATAACTGGCATTCTGAGTAAAAATATAGCGAAAGATTTAAAATAATAAAATAAACATTTATGAAGAAGAACTAAATCATAAAGGTTTGAAACAACTAAAACAAAGATAAAAATCTAAAACTCTGTCTGTGTTTTAAAGCCATCTATCTGATGAGTTGCTGGAATAAGCCCCTAGCTAACTCTAAGTCTAACTGAAGGAAAATATAACTAAAAAGAAATAATCCTTATCCTCAAAATATGAGGACTCACCATTGATGCAGCAGAAAACTTCTAGGCGAGATCTGCTAATGGAGCTAAGACTGAGAACCTGCAGCTGTATCATAAAATGATATAGCATAAAAGGCATGCGTCAATACTTTGAATGTACTGAGTAAGTGAGTGAAACCATAACACAGAGAATAAAATAATTGAACTGTAAAGACATGGCATGGCCAACTGAAATACTGAAACTAAATAAACTGTGTATACACTGAGATGGTCAAAATGAACCTGTCTGATTGTCAAAGACATGCCCTAAATTTGAGATACTAATCTGAAGTACTATACTGAACTGATCTGAACTGAGTAGTCTGAAATTATTCTAACTGATCTAATCTAAGACTGAACTGAACTGACTAGTGGGAGAATCTATAACTGATATATTATAGTGTGAGCTAGACGTGGAGTCTGATGTATACACCCCATCGGTAGGACCCAACATAGCTTTCCAAGGTATAAAGGCATGAACTAAGTGATCACAGGTCTGGGGACATGAGGCCAATAAAATATAACCTATGGTGGCAATGTAGTTCTGGGAACCTGGGTGCGCTGGAACCCCGGTCCGCTTGGTGTTAAGTCGTACTCCCACTGGATAGTCCTAGACTGACCTCTAAGCTGATAGCTCAAAACTGGGGCCCAAAACTAAGTCAGGAATACCTATTTGGGAGTACCCTGAGAGTCTTATTGGACCAAATTCTATAACTGGTGTTCTAAGACTTGTAAGAGCTATTTATCTAGAAGCGTCGTAACTATCTAAGCGTCAGAACAAACTGTAGTCTGAAGCTGGGGTCCTAAGGCTGGTCAGAGCTGCTTATCTGAAAGTGTCATGACCACCCAAGAACCACTAAAATCTTATACTCCAAGTTAAGATCATTTAAATTGTGTCTTCACCCCTAGGAAGATNAGAGCTGCTTATCTGAAAGTGTCATGACCACCCAAGAACCACTAAAATCTTATACTGAGTCTACTACTGATAACTAGGAGGAATCACGAACACCTCAAGAATTAACTATAGTCAAACTAATCAGCTGACATTTCTAGATTATACCAAATATGATAATAATTGACTGATACTGGACTAACAAGCATCTGAATTAAATCTCAACATATTCTAGAAATATGGGAACCCAAACCGATAGAATCAAGCCACAAGGAAAAACTAGACCAACAGGAAAAATTCTAGTTTACTGAATTCAAAGCTAGGGATAAAACCATCCTTACAAGAATGAGTATTAACATGATAACTAGGTAGTGAAAATATAACAACAATCAACATAGACAATATTCCGCATGCTATAAACGAAGTATGACATATAATTTATTTACTTTCAAAAGTTCAGGGCTGGAACTGATAGAGAAGATAAAGAAGATTTTGGGGACACAAGGAAAAAACTATTCCCTTGTTGAATTCCCACATACCTGGATTAGAAATCCTTGAATAGGAAAGCTTGAAATTTGGCACTGATGAGGAAACCTAATTCTTTCTTGAGATAAGAAGTACGATCGTTCTTTCTAAAAGTTAACATGGGGAATAAGGGGGAAAATCGTTCAAGGAAAACTGGTAGGCTAAGCAACGGGTGACAAAACAACTCGTTGGTTGAACCAACAGGTCATTGTGTCCAGACGTTAGGTTCACCGGAGAGATTTTATAAAAAAAAGTCTAAGTTGACACAACGGGTCCTGAAAACAACTTATTGTGGGAAACAACAAGTCGTTGTTTCCTTTCGTCTTCACTAGAAGGGAATTTTAGGGAAACCATGACTAATAGGACGACTCGTTGTTTCTCACAACGGGTCATTCCTTGTCTTGTGGGTTCCCAAGAGGCCAAGACCTGCTGACCATGACTGACACAATGAGTCATTGGAGCTGACCACGACTCATTGTCTCAGTCGTTCTGAGAAAAAAAAATTCTGGTTTTTCTTCTGAATTTTCTTGAAATGTCTGAGTCTGTTCTAGGAAAGTTTTGGGGTGTTAAAAATGTTGGGTCTAATAAAACCTTTATCAAGAAGGTATGTTAGTTGCTCCTTAAGCTCAGCTAGAGTCATTATGTAAGGAGGGATGGAGATGGGTGGAGTGTCTGGAAGAAGGTCTATCCCGAAGTCTATTTCCCGCTCAGGAGGGACTCCAGAAGATCTTCGGGAAACACGTCGGGGAACTCACTGACAACTGGAACTAACTGAATAGTTGGGGTCTCAAAGCTGGAATCTTTGACCCGAACTAGATGATAAATACACCCTTTGGAAATAAGCGCTCTTGCATTAAGGTAGGAAATAAACTGACCCTTAAGCGCTTAACTACTGCCCTTCCACTCTAAAGCTGGCTCATTTGGGAACTGAAACCTGACGACCCTAGTTCTGCAGTCGACTGAGGCATAACTAGAGTGTAACCAATCCATGCCAAGAATGAAGTCAAAGTCAACCATGTCTAATTACAAGATCAGCTGGAATGACCTTATTGAAGATTGAGACTAGGTAGTTTCTATACAGTCGGCAGGCTCTAACTGACTCGCCAACTGGGATGGAGACTGAGAATGGTTCTAAGAGGACCTATGGACTGATATCGAATTGGACAGCTATGTAGGGAGTCATGAACGATAGTGTGGCTCCTTGATCTAATAGGGCATACACGTATAGATGAAAAATGCATAACATACCTGCAACCACGTCAGGTGAGCTCTCCTTATCCTGACGAGAGTACAAAGCATAAAAATGATTTTGGCACTGGCTGTCATCCGTATCTGAAGTGTTTCCCTACTAAGCTAGTCGTCCTGCTAGAGCTGCTGAAGCGGTGGATCGTGATCTCCACCGTCCTACTGATGGGCATTCTTTGAGCTGATGATAAAGCTTTCCACAAAAAAAACAACCCTCTCAGCCCTGAAGGCATTCTCCTGGATGATTCTTGCCACAATTAGAGCAAGTTGGGTAGCTGTAGTTGTTGCTGGCGTTATAACTCTGGGACTGTGAGCCAGATGCTCCAGCCCTCTGATCCTTATGGGACCGGAAGGTAGGGGCACTGATTGAAGTAGGTGTTGGAACCCTCTGCTGCTGCTGTTGTGGGAGGCTACTACTGCCAGATCTCTAGTGCCCACAATCTGACTAGCCGGTCCTTGCCCTCTTGTTCTCCTATTCCAAGTCTTTTAGTTTTTCTACATCTATCTGTTGGGAATGAACTATGAGGCTGGAGAGATTGATATCCTTAATAAGAAGGGCAGTCCTGCACTCCTTGAGGACCAAATTCTATACTCCATTAATGAACTTCAGCATGTGAGCCCTTGGCTCGGCTACCATCTCTAGAGCATATTTAGACAACCTTGTAAACTCCAGTTCATACTCTTCCACCATCTGATTTCCCTATTTCATATTCATGAATTCAGTCACTTTAGCCTCCTTGAGCTCCCGGAGGAAGAATTTGTCTAGGAAGGCTGTAGTGAACTCCTCCCATTCCACCAATTCTCCCCTCCTTCTATTGTTATTATGAGATCTGGGATACCTCTTTTAGCTGGTAGGCAGCCAGGTTGGCACTCTCAGAGGAGATAACCCCATAATTTGAGTGATATTTCTAATCTCATCCACGAACTCCTGTGGGTCCTCTTCCACCTTCGATCCATGGAAAACTGGAGGGTTCATCTGGGTGAAGTCCCGAACTCAGGTAGCTACTACAGACCCATTATTATTGACTGGAACCACCTACTGGTTCACCTCATTAGTGATTGTCTGTACGAGCAACTGGATAGCCACCCTGAACTATGCTGAGGACACTGAGTCGTCCTGAGGGGCTTCTGGAGCTTGTGAGAAAGGTCGGTGAGCGTTGTCGACCCTTCTTCCGTTACCACGTCATGGAGGCATGATTCCACTAAAATGAAATAGAGCACGAGTTAGGAGAGCATTTATGGAATTTAACTTCAATGCAAGATAAAGAGTATGAACAAAAGAGAGTTTTCCTAATAACGTCTTGTAGCCTCCCCGTCATAAGTGTGGCGCTCTTCACACCCATGAAAAGGACTCTACTTAATGCGTATTTCAGACATCCTAGGATACTCTAAACCAAGTGCTCTGATACCAAGCTTGTCATTCCCCGATTCTATACCTTGGACGAGATATGGTACTTGGAGTCACAAGTAACCCCAAGTCAACCCATGGTCTATCATAACACTGGAATTCTAAGTAAAGACATAGCGGAAGCTTTAAAATAATAAAATAAACATTTGTGAAGAAGAACTAAAACAAAGTTAAAAATCCAAAACTCTGTCTGTGTCTGAAAACCATCTATCTGATGAGTTGTTAGGACAAGCCCCCAACTAACTCTAAGTCTAACTGAAAGAAAATATAACTAAAAAGAAATAATCCTCATCCTCAAAAGATGAGGAATCACCACTGATGCAGCTGAAAATTTTTGGGCGAGATCTGCTAACGGAGCTAAGACTGAGAACCTGCAACTGTATCATGAAAGGATACAACATAAAAGGTATGCCTCAGTACTTTAAATGTACTGAGTAAGTGAGAAAACCATAACACGGAGAACAAAACAACTGAACTGTAAAGACATGCAATGACCAACTGAAATACTGAAACTGAATAAACTGTAATACACTGAGATGGTCAAAATGACCTTATCTGATGGTCAAAGACATGCCCTAAATCTGAGATACTAATCTGAAGTATTGTACTGAAATTGTTCTAACTAAGCTAATCTGAGACTATACTGAACAGACTAGTGGGAGAGTCTATAACCGACATATAACCGCATGAGCTAGACGTGGAATCAAATGTATACACCCTATCGGTAGGACCAAACATACCTTTCCAGGGTATAAAGGCATGAACAGAGTGATCACAGGTCTAGGGCCATGAGGCAAATATAACCTACGGTGGCAATATAGTTCTGGGAACCTGGGTGCGCTAGAACCCCAGTCCATTTGGTGCTAAGTCCTACTCCCACTGGATAGTCCTAGACTGACTACTAAGTTGATAGCTCGAAACTGGGGCCCTAGATTAAGTCAAGAATACCTATCTGGAAGTACCCTAAGAGTCTTATCGGATCGAATTCTGTAACTGGTGTTCTAAGACTAGTCAAAGTTGCTTATTTGGAAGTGTCGTAACCGTCTAAAGAACAAACTATAGTCTGAAGTTGGGGTCCTAAGGTTGGTCAGAGCTGCTTATCTGAAAGTTTCATGACAGCCCAAGAACCACTAAAATCTTATACTCAGTCTAATACTGATAACAGGGAGGCATCACGGACACCTCAAGAATTAACTACAGTCAAACTGATCAGCTGACATTTCTGGATTATACCAAATATGCTAATAATTGATTGAGACTAGACTAAGAAGCATCTGACTAAAAGCTCAACATATTCTAGCAATATGGGAAACCCGAACTGATAGAATCAAGCCATAAGGAAAAACTAGACCAACAGGAAAATTTCTAGTTTACTAAATTCAAAGCTAGGGCTAAAATCGTCCTTACAAGAATGACTATTAACATGATAACTAGGTAGTGAAAATATAACAACAATCAACATAGACAACATTCTTCATGCTATAAATGAGTCTGACATATAATTTATTTACTTTTGAAAGTTCAGGGCTAGAACTGATAGAGAAGATAGAGAAGATTTTGGGAACAAAAGGGAAGAACTATTCCCTTGTTGAATTCCCACATAACTGGCTTAGAAATCCCTGAAGAGAAAAGCTTGAAATTCTGCACCGATGAGGAAATCTAATTCTTGCTTGAGATAAGAAGTACGATCGTTCTTTCTAAGAGTTAACATGGGGAATGAGGGGGAAAACATTTCAATCCCCCTAATATCTCTGAAACAATGCTCAAAATGATGTAGTTTAGTTGAATAAATAGGTGGGAAATTATAAAAATAACCTTGGAAATAAAATCTGAAAACTGGCTGATAGGGTCCCAACTGGTCACTCAACGAGTCGTTGGTTATGACCATGACTCATTGGGACCTCTCGTTGGTCCCACTACCTGGGACTAAAAAACACTGTATCTGGAAACAGGGGTCATCATGACTCATTGGATGAACCAACGGATCATTGGTTCCTCCCGAGGCCATTGTAAGAGGAAACCTGAAGGGTCTGACGACGGGTGACACAACGACTCATTGATGGACCCAATGGGTCATTGTGTCCAATCGTTAGGTTCACTGGAAAGATTTCTTAAAATGCTCTAAGTTGACACGATGGGTGATGACAATGACTCATTGTGGGAAATAATGGGTCGTTTTCTCCACTCGTCGTCACTGGAAGGGGATTTTTGGGTTTTCACCTAACGACTCTCACAACGGGTCGTTGTTACTGACAACGACTCATTGGTTGAGTCGTGGGGTCCTAGAAAGGATTTCTATGCTGGGGAAACCATGATTCACAGGACGACTTGTTGTTTCTCACAACGGGTCATTGCTTGTCTCGTGGGTTCCCGAGAGACCAAACCTTGCTAACCACGACTGACACAACGAGTCGTTGGAGCTGACCACGACTCGTTGTCTCAATCGTTCTGAGACATTTTTCTGGTTTTCTTCTGGATTTTTCTTGCAAGTTCTAGGTCTCGTATAGGAAAGTTTTGGGGTGTTACACCTTGATTATTGATTGTAATCCTATTCTATTGAATTATTGATCACCTCTATTGATTCTTGATTATTGATTGATGGTTGATTCATGTCTCTTATCCCATGAATCCAAATGCATAAAGTCATTATTTTTTAAAGCATTATTATTTAAGATGAATGCATTGTTTCCATCAAAATTGAGCAGATATTTAAAATAGTTTTCATGAAGAGATTTTGAGAATGAAAGCATGATTTTCAAAGCTAAAGTAAAGCCTTATTTTGAAACTCATTAGATGATTTTGAGCATAGAGCTCCTAAGTTTTCAAAGAGATGTTTGGAGCATGAGGTTACCCAAGTTTTTCAGAATGTTTCGAGAGAAAGGCACCAAAGAGATTTTAAAATATCTATATATTTATAGCTAAAGTTCTTTAAAAAAGATATTTTTAAGATGCCTTAGTTACGCATAAGTATATCAGCATATGTTTTTGGGAGAATTATTTAGCACCGAGTTAGGTGAAGAATTAAAATTACTCTAAAGCCCCAGAACTATGTAACCAACGTAGGATAGGATCATGTTTTTGGCACGGGTGACTCCACAAAGATAAGTCCCTAGTAAAGACTCGATGTTATTGATCCAAGATTGTGATCATTCACTGCCCTGGCAAGGCTTTGAGCGGCTCTACCAACTTGATTCAGATAGTTGGGCCTCATGTACTCATTCGTGATGGTGTCGGTTATGAGAAACTCCCACCCAAGTTAATTTATGCATTTTATTATGCATCTTCAAAGATTGTTTTGATACAATACTTTATTACATAACTATTTGACTCATTGATTATATTGACGTTATTGCATCATTCAGAGCTTCAGTCAGTTTATTCATTCATATCATATATTCTTACTTAAATATTATTTCATTTAGCCTTATTACATATCGTACATTCCACATATTGACGTTATTTGGCGCTGCATCGTATTATGATGTCGATTCAAGTAGACCGGATCATCAACAGATGCTTCTCACATCCATCGATCTTGTCACGGCCTGAACATAGGCCCGGATAGAGACACGGGACAAGGAACCCTGAGAGTCTCCAAGTCGACCCATGGCATGAACATAGTGGCTAAGAGCATACAACAAGCGGAAACTGATATATTAAAACATGCTTAAGCAGAAGTCTTCATACACATCAATCTAAAAAATAGAGTCAACACTAACAAGTTGATATTCTATTTATTGTCTGAAAACCCTCTAACATAACTGATGAGCTGATGGGACAGCATCCCTAACTATCTCGACAAAAGACTATAACTGAAATAACATAAAATAATCAAACTAAATGTCCTCGAAGGATGAGGATTCACCACCACTGGCTAAACAGAACTGAGGGAGAAGCAGGATTAATGGTGCAGCTGAGACTGATCCCTCAAACCTGTATCATGAAAGATATAACATAGAGTATGCGGTCAGTACTTGGAATGTACTAAGTATGCAAGGTAAGAAAAAGCGGACAGTTAAAATACTTAAGAGTAGGATAGTATGAACATGAAGTGAACATCATGACATAAACATGAGGGCTCAAGGTTTTCAAATCATTCATAATCTAATCATAATCGTAGTCATAACAGAAACCTTATAAATACATAACTTGAGCCAAAGTAACATAAACTTGACAATGCATAAATCATGAGGAACAATGGGATAACTCGTCTTCACCGACACCATCATGATAGAGCTTACATGATGCCCCAACTATCTCGCTCAAGTGGGAAGAGCTATCCCAGGCTTTCCAGGGAAGGGACATGCATGATGTGACATCACAAGGGGGAATCCATAAATAAATATACCTACGGTGCCATGTAGTTCTGAGACCACAGGGTTTACCTGAACATCGAGTCTACTCGGTCCTAGACACCGCTACCAAAAACATCCACATGAGGCTCATATAGTAATCGTGAAAGCATTCATGAAGTTTATGGCAAAATAAATCATAACATACTTGATCATACTTGAAATACATAATTAGCCATGAATAAGGGCCCTGAGAGACGGCCAAAAGTCATAAATTCATAAATCATGAAGAACATGCATATTTGTAAAAAAAATCATATACTTGACATTCATAAACCCATGAACAGTACTTGAATAGAAATCATATCATAAATTATAAATCATAAATTAGGCTTAGGAAGATCAAAACCATAATAGAATCATAACTTTATTTTTCATGAAACTTTGCATAATTAGGCATAAATTGACTTGGATTTGAAATCATAAAAATTATAATCAATTTAAATATAAAATATGCCCATAGATCTTAAAACAACATTTAGAACATAAAGGGGATTGACCCATAATCAAATCAAAGATAAATTCATGAATTTGGGGTTAAAACCCCATGAGATCATCAAATTTACTTTAATACTTGAATTCATGAACATGGAGAGAAATTGGGGAATGAGAGTGAAGAAGGACTCTCATTCACAACCTTACACACCTGGGTAATCTAATGTTACACTCCCTTGAAAGCCCAAATGAATTGGGGAAGAAATTGGAGAGTTCTAGGCTTGATTTTCAAAGAAAGAACCCTACTCTTGCATGCATGGGAGTTGAACGAATTAAGATAGGTTTACCCTGTTACACCCCGTAAATTCTTGACATGTAAATGGCCTATTCGCATGTTGGTTAAGAGTTTTAGAATGCCATACGTGCCAGAAAAGGGCCCGGGGAGGGACCGGACAAGTGCCAAGTCGGCGCGTCGCAAGGCAAATGCGACATATATAAATAGCATTCGATGAATGCGACTTATAGGTCCCAACTATATAAGCCCCCACTTCATTTTAAAATTCATTCTCCCCACTTTTAATTTCCAGAAACGAGCAGAACA
>JACEIK010013990.1:1102-17507 GCA_018107945.1 Datura stramonium
CAGACACTGCCCTACTCTCAAATGAACAGGGAAGCCAGGATTTGGCTTAAAATTGTGTGTTCCTGCCTGATCCCGGGGGTGCACATGACAGATGTCACCCAGGATCGAGTGTGCTTGGTTTATGCCCTGATGAAATGGTTGGAGATAAATGTTGGGCCGGTGATCATCTCCGCCATGAAGAGGGACCGTTTGCATCAAGGGCACAGGTACGGGTTCGGTGGTTTACTGACCACGTTCCTGAGGGGCCATGATATCGAGGAAGGGGCCCTGGACTACATCCCGCAAATGGATAGGCGTGCCTTGGATGTCACAAAAATCAAGGCACCCGATACTACTCATGGGCCAGTTCTCACACTAGCTGAGAGACATGCTCGGGATGATTAGTATATGGTCCGTATGTTCGGGATCTAGATGTTGCAGTTGCGCATAGGCGGGAGGCCAGCAACAGAAGATGAGCTATGGCAGCTTGACTTGGATTACCGCTTCGGCGAAAATGCTCGGGCTCTATGCTGAGTGGGGCCAACTTTTGTGGAGCCTGTAGATGACGATGTCCCCACCGATGAGGAGACACACCGTGAGGACTCAGATATTGAGTCGGATGAAGACGGCGGNCCATTAACATTGTATTGTATCAATATGAACCTACGGTGGCACGTAGTTATGAGACACCGCCGTAGTCCTTTGAATGTCAGGCTACTCGGTGCTAGACACTGCTCCCAAAAAGATGCACATTAGACTCATATGTAAATCATAAATATCATTTAGGAGATTCATGGCCAGATAAACATTAACATTGTTGACCCCCATTTAAATACATTTTTATCCATGAATCAAGTGCCTATGAATCATCCAATGTAATAAAGAGATGAATCATGAAGTCCATGCATACTTGTAAAATATGTATATACTTAGAAATCATAAATTCATGACGAGCATTTGAGTAAATCCATATCAAAAATCATAAATCATGATGGGTTAAAGAATGTCAAGCTCAAGGTAAAATCATAACTCGATTTATCATAAAACATGCATGACTGGGAAAATTTTATAGAAACTTCAAACAAAAAATTCATAATTGAATTGGTTGTAAAATCTACCCATGATTCATAAAATATGATGTGATACATGAGAGATATTAACACATAGGTAGATCATTAGGATTTCATAAGAATTTGGGATAAAACCCCATAAGATTTTCAAATAGAACTAGGATAGATTGGGCATGGGTGTAAACGAATTCACCCACTCATAACCATACATACCTGAGAGACTTGGATTATATCACTCCCTTATTTTCCCAAGAGGAATTGAAAAGCAATTGATGAAAAACCTTGGGGTTTTATGCTTGATCACTCTCTACACTCTTGAACTTTGCATGCATGAGTTTTGAATTTGCTAGAATGACTTAACCTATCTTAATACACCCTGAGAATATCTTAAATCAATGTAGTATAAGATCCTAGGGCTTAGGACTGACGATGATCCTCTTAATAAATTAGCAGTTAAAAATTGAATGCCAGTCCCAATAAGGGATGGGATAAGTCGTCGCCATGAACCACGAGTCATTGCATACTGTCGTTAGGTCCACTTCCATATTTCCTCGAGGGGTCCCCACGAGTGACCTAACAAGTCATCGTTGGTAACCACGACTCTTGGTCACCACTCTTTACCTCTACTGACCCACTGCTCGAACCTTCATTCATCTGTTGACCACAACCATCCCAATGAATCGTGGTGTCTGACCAAGACTCGTGGGGTCCAATCCATTAGGTGCACTGCCACTCCAACTCCTCCTAATTTCCTTTGGTCACTGCTGACTCAATGAGTCGTGGGGCCTGACCACGACTCGCGGTCATGCCCATGATGACCCCAAATGACAAACCTCCATCTCAAGTTCAGCACTTCACCACAGTCACATCACGACTTGTGGTCTACCCCCATAGGTCAAAGAATGACTCATTTTGTGATCTACTGCAGAATTTCTAGTTTTCTCCACTTCCACTCTCGGATCTGATCTTTGAACTTTCGGGGTATAACATAAATCACCGTGTGAAACTAATAGAGCTCTCTCAATCCAAATTCGAGCTCGTTAACCTAAAATGTTGACTTTGGTCAAACCCCTCAAACTTCAAACCTTCCAAAAACCAAAAATCTCACCCTATCTTCATTGGATCATCTCAGGAATAGTGTCATCCACCTCCACAAGTGATAAATAAAAAAATAAAGATACAAAAAGGTTCCACCCATGAAAATGGATCAACAATCAAAAATGACCATGCGGGTTGTTACACTTCTCGACTTGGCGAATAACTACACTTTCTGGACTTTTACATACTCGGCACCTATGGCAGAGATAGGGAGTTACCTTGAGCGTACCTATTTTAACCATAATTTGCATCATGGGGAACATCCATAGGGTTTAGAGTAAGGAAATCATGAGCACGAATCATTCAAGAAATTTAAGCTGGGCATAAACCTGATATAGCACGATCTTATGAGTCGATAAGGCAAATTTTAAGGACTGAGTTTATAGACCTGAGCATGCTGAGAGACATGTGTTCACATACATAATGAGGGTTATGAAATGAAGCTGAATTTTTTATAGAGTCATGGAGTAATATTGGGATCATTGACTGATGGGGTTACTATCATCTTAGGGTTCTGAACATAAGCATGAGTTGAGCGTAGCATCGAGCGAAACATAAGGGAAATATCTAAATAAGAATTGATTGACTACCCCTAAATATTATTTCTAGAACTTCCTTACTAGAAAACTTAAGACTTGACTTGGCCCTTCATTCACCATCTTCCCTCAGTTTACGACCAACATTCTAAGCTAGTTTAAATCATAATAATCATGAACATGCTTGTAATACGTGAACTAGCCATGAAAGAAGGGTCCCTGAGTCAGCCATAATCGTAAACTTGATACTCATGGAAAGTCATACAAAATTGAGTTAATCCTCATATTTGAAATTCATAAATTCATGAAGGCTTCTTGTAGGAAATCATGTATCATACATCATAAAACATAACTTAAGGCTTGCGAGCATTGAAAATAATAAGAGGACCATAGAATTTCATCAAAAGTGATTTAGCCCCAACAGTTCATAATCATACTTGTCACAGAAGAGACCATAATTTCATGAGAAGTTGTACAAATTATAAGACTCCAATCATGGAAATCATAAATTCTTATCAATTCAGCTATACCCAAGAGAATCATGGAGGAATTTCATAACACTAAAAAATCCATAGAATTTCAAAAATAGGGCTTGGGGAATGGGTGGTCCTGAATTTTCTTGAACAAGGGGCATGAGGGTCAAAGATTGATAAGCCCACGTACCTGGGTTCATAGAATTGTATCTTTAGCTTGAGACCCAAAGAGAAAATTTGAGAAGATGAGAGTGAAATTGATGAAGAACCCTTGATGGTCTTGGAAGATGAATTTCGAATTGAATGTAGGAATGAAGCTATAAAAACTTAGGCTAGGTCAAACCTCTAAAGCCCTAATTAGGCAGCCAAAATCAAAGAAGTATAGGAGTTAAAAGAATAGTAAATTACAAAATTGCCCATGATAATCGAGAAGAAATTGAACGATTGGGCGATCTGACAGTATGGGTGACAAGCCATCACACGCCCAACGGTCTATCAATACCACCGTCACCCTTAAACAGTAAGGCCAAGTCAAAAACCTCCATCTAACGGTAGAAGTGACGGGCCATCACTACTCCAATGGTCTGTCAAGTGCACCATCAAGCCCTGAACCCAGAAACACCCAATGACGGTCCAAATGACTGTCCGTTGATGGTCTACTGACCGTCACCATCACCATCAGGGCCGTGATGTGCTCTCAGCCATGCCATCAGACCTGGACATCACTAGCGACAGTTCATCGCCTTTTTGACAACCATCACTTGCACCTTCAGGGATGTGATGGACCGACAGCCATGCATCATTCCCAGCACGAGACCTATAATTTTAGTTATTTTTTCTTCTAAAAGTTATTTTGAGGTTTGAGGTGTTACACTAGTTGACACAACTTTCAGACACTCTAGGATACCTTAACCTTTACTCTGATACCAAGTTTGTCATGATCGAGCTGGGACCCTGGATCGACACACAGGACCTAGAACCACGAATGGATCCAAGCAAACCCATGGAATAGCATAATTCTAACATAACAAAAACTAAGAGAACATATCTGGGCGGAAGCTTAACTGAAATATAACTAATAAAAAGGAAAGGATAGAAAATTTGATTACTACACTGACTTATAAGCTGAAACTAGAAACAAACTAAAATAAACAAAACAAAAATCCTTTCCTCAAAAGATGAGGACTCACCACTATCAGCTGATACAGTCTGGAGCGTGTCTAACCACGGGGCTGCGTTTGAATACCTGGATCTATATGATCTTGGGCACATCTCTATACATATATTCCATGCTTTTCCCATCTTTTACCTTATTTTAAGTTCATAATCCTTATGAAATGCATACATGTTTTTATGTGTTTTGTATGCTAACAAATGATTTGAGGTGTTTCGTGCAGGAAACCAAGGAAAAGGACAAAAATTAGCTCAAGGTGTGAAGATTTGAGAAGCTGAGAAGACAGATCTAGGGTTATGGTTGGCGCCCCAGTCTTGAACTTTAGAGAAATACACATTAAAGTATGGGCTATGGCTGGTGCCCAATGCCAGGTCCCAAACTTCAGAGATGTTTCATTCAATACCTTGGTGAGATGGATAGCGTGGAGCCCTAGAGAATTCCAGACTTAGAGAAATTTTCCAAAATTCTGGTGAGATGGATGGGGCTGGGCGTCAGAGAGGTCCTAGAGTTAAGAAATTTGACTAACACTCTGGGGCTATGAGTGGCGCAGGGCGCCCGGATGATCTAGAGGCATTGAAACTTGGATAACTCCTTAGCACCCGGAGCGAAACTTTAGAGGAAACTTGAGCCCAACTTGGGGCTATAGGCGGGGCAGCACACCAGGTCTATTCCAAAGTAGAAATTGCTGATTTTAAAGCTAAATATTGGAGGGCAGAAGCATCATTTGGAGGACAACAATATATTTAACCTCTAGGTTATTTGTTATTTATCGTTTGATCACTTTTACATTCCATATATCATTTTTTAAGGGTTGTAAGCCGTTTGGAGGAGGAGACAAGTTCTATACTAGGTTTCTTCTTTTCTTCTTTATTTTACTTTGAATGGTGATGATTAGGTCTTTGTTTTTTCACTTGTTTATGAGTGGCTAAACTCATAATCTAGGGTTTTAGCCATGGTGGATGGTTGATATTTGATAGACTGATTTTATGCTAGTTTCGATTCTTCATTAATGGTTGTTTCTATTTACTTGCTTTAATTACTTATGCACTAGCCTGATCAACTTTTGAGTAAATCTGTTTGCTTTCGGTTGAACTTGGGAAAGGGAATCGAAAAGGTTAAAGGTAAATATAGAATAGTAATCCAAAGACCCTTTAACCCATTGGTGAGAGGATAGAAGTTGTTGTTGAGGATAGGGATATACCCTTCAACCCTGTTTAGTTGAAATACAAGTAGGCATAACCATCATTTCATGTTTCTCCTGCGACCATATGGATATAGGCGTTAGAGTTCACGAGATAGTTCTTAGATGCTCGGGAGAGTGGCAAGGAATGAGATAGTAACTTGCAACTACCAATCATACGAAGAATCATTCTAGTGTAATCACGTCTTGAAAACTCAACCTTAAACTAAAAAGTACCATTTCCATAGATTTTCATCATTATCTGAAGTAAAACCAAGTTTGTAAAAGTCTTTAGTTATTTTTATATTTAAAGTTTGTAGTGGTAAATTTTCCAAACCATTCCCCATTTCAATTGTTTGATACAATAGAGAAACAAGAAACAACCTTAAACAACTTAACTGATAAGTCTCTGAGGGATCGATAATTGGGACTTCCTAACCAATATTACTTGACGACCATGTGCGCTTGCATGTGCTTGGGCGACATCAAGTTTTTCACGCCATTGTAGAGGACTTGAATATTATTTGATCACTTGAATGTTAGGATTTTATGCTTCTATTCTATATTTTACATTTATTTCATTATTTTTGTGAAGTTTATAGGGTTGTGTGCTAAGTGTATGCCATGTACGAGAAGTCAAGAACCACTTTTGTCTTCTCTTGATCCTAAAATTTAGAGAAGCTTCTGATGTTTAATCAGGGAGAATAATGAGTGGGCACCGAGCAATAATTAGGAAAGAGTTCCAGTGTTGAACTTTTCTAGGCCGAACATGGAGAATGCTTCTAAAGTAATAGTCAAGTCGGCCATCACTGCGATCTTCGAGTTGAAGGAAGGGACCATGTGGTTGGTCCAATACACTTGCCAATATCAAGGCAAGTCGCACGAAGAGCCCCATAGGCATCTGATGACATTCGTGGAGATGAGTGAGAATTTTCCTAGCAGAATGTGTTAGATGAATATGTTAAATGGACATTGTTTCCATTCTCGCTGGTTGGTGAAGCCAAAGAGTGGCTTCAAAATGAGCCAATAGGTTCCATCACCACATGAAAGGCTCTTTCCAACAAATTTATCAAAAGGTTTTCTTTTCAAGGAGAACCAAGGAATTGAGAGGGAAGATCTCCATGTTTGTACAGGAAGATGGTGAAACCTTAGCTCAGGCGTGGGAACGTTTCAAGGGCTATTTGAGAGATTATCCGCACCAAATTCAGCCTAAGGAGATAATTGGGCACAACTTTATAGAGGGTTTAAAGCCCGAGTCAAAGATCTCGCTTGACGCTACCGAACAGGGATAGATCTTGTCCATGGCTATGATGAAACTGAGGCTCTTTTGAACCTCATATCAGCGGGGAGTCGGGATAATCAAGACTCAGGTAGAGGATTCACGGCCGCTAAGGTGCTAGGGGAGCTTGAGGTAGATGGAGATGGGGTAATCAGAGCAAACATTAGCCTGTTGGTGAATGTGATTAGCAAGCTTGTGACCACACCAGTAGTAAGCCAAGTATAACAAGTACATCAGGTGCAGACTCCACCACCATCATGCGAGGCATGTGGAAAAGGAAATGTTTCAAATTGACCACTTAAACCCAAATATGTATTCTTTGTGGGATAATAAGGATGTGATAGAGGTTTCGCAAGTAATTACTATAATCAGAGATACCAAAATGCAGCCAATCCCTCATGGAGAGGGAATCAGAATTTCCAAAGGCCCCAAAATAATTATCTAAGGCCTCAAGGCTAGCAGCTAAGTAGTTCTCTTGAGGAATCAATGAAGCAATGGATGGTGCAACAGACCCAGATGGTGAATGAGATGTAGAAGTCCATCCATGATCTTGAGAAACAAATGAGGCAATTGGTCCTACAATAGAAAAACAAACCAAAAAGGGCACTTTTGAGTATCACTAAGAAGAACCCCAAGGAAAATGTGAGTGCAATCTCTTTGCACAGTGGTAATGTCACGACCCGAATAGAGGCCCGGATCGTATAAATGGGACAAGGGAACCCAAGAGACCCTAAGTCGATGCATGGCATAATCATACATCTAGATCAATCAAGAACTAAACAACCAATAATACATCATAGGGGAAGTCTAACTCAAATATAACATATGAATATACAATCTGAAGCTGGGTACATACATATTTTTGAATAGCCTCTAACTATGAGGAGTTGATGGAACAAGACCCCAACTAACTCAACAAGATGAAAATTGAAATACATAAAGAAAGATAGACAGTCTGGTCCTCGAAAGATGAGGACTTGCCAATAAGCAGACACTAACTCCTATGAACTATCTAAGAGCGGGGCTGATCCTGAGAGCCGGATCTTGTATCATGAAATGATACAGCATAGAAAGTATGCAGTCAGTACGTGGAATGACCAAGTATGCAAGGTAAGTAAAACTGCTTAAGTAAAGTAAATCATTTGAAACATATCATAACATATCATAACCTTTCAAATATGAAAGGAGGGCTTGTATGCATTCTTTCTGAAATCAAAATCTCTTCATAACATGACAATACATAACTTCATAACATCATAACTAACTCGAATGACTCAAACCTAAAATATGACATTTATAAGAAAAGCGAACATGAGTCAAACCTTGCTTTTGGGACATGCATGTATAAAATAATAACCATGAGTAATGAATGTGCAAGTCTGAATCATATAGATAATGGGAGACTCGTCACTTAACCGATATACCACGATAGAGCTTACGTGGTCCCAACTATTACACTCAAGTGGAAAAAGCCATCCAAAACCTTTCCAGGGCTAAGGACACTACCATGATATCGATATTAAGTTCATGGGCCATTAGGGACGGGGATAGCCCACAAGAGAGGTCCCAATAATATAGTACTATCAACCTCGTTGGCGCATATTTCTAGGGCATAGGGTGATCGACCCTTAGCCCGCTCGATGCTAGACTCTTCTCCAAAAACATGCAATGCTCTACATCGTATATAATAAAGCTCAACATCTTCTATTTGACAAAGCTCAAAGATGAAATCATGTATAAACTCAACATCGTATGAAAACAAAGCTCAATATTATCTATTGACAAAGCACAATAATAAAATCATGCATAGACTCAACATCGTATGAAAGAGAAGCTCAAAAATAACATACATCTCAATTGTGAATTCATGCATATGAGAAGCTTTATTTCGAAACATACCACAATCTTAAAGAAAAGTGGGAGCCTTTACTCCAAAACCATGTGGTAAGCTTACTTTAGAGATACTACATCATCATACTCGATATAACGGCGTTGTCAAAAACTTTATCATGCTTGGATCTACTCAATTCATTTTGAAAACAATATCATAGTCATGCGTAGCTTTAGAAACATGTTTTTCATCATCAAATCTCATCGTCATCATACATTCATCATCATTCTCTTCTTTCATGAACTTCTCATCCATGGGCCTTTAATTTCATAAAACTAGAAAACACAATTTTGATTGAAAACAATTTAAAATTTGCTCATGCTTCACAATTCATCAATAGAAACATAATATAATCATACCCATGTATAGAAATTAAAGAATTATGCAATTGGGTGAAAACCCCATAACTTGATCGTAGAAATTTCTCATATTAAGATAGAAATTGAGCATGGGTGTGGAAGAAGACACCTACTCATAACCCTACAAACCTGGTTTGATGATTCTTTGACTTGTCTTGAAGATCCAAGAAGAATTGAGAAGTTAGAGGTGATGAACCCTAGCTCTTTCTTGCGAGTAAAACTAATCTAAGCATGTTGAAGAGAGTCACGATTTAGGCTAGGTTAATCCCTTTAATCTGACCTTAAGGAAGCCAAAAACATCATCATTTAGGAGTTAGATGCATAGGAGTTTACAAAAATTCTCCAAAACTAACGAAATAAAACCTGTAACTAGTAGTTACCATGACCAAAATTATGGATGGTAGGTTGCTTGTACAACTAGTACTGAGAGTCGTACCATGCCTGCTGCAGCTTCACTAAATCACTTATAACTTTTTACTTTGAACTCTGATTGATGAAAAACTAGCAATTACCCGAACGAAGGCCCGGATCGTAGACACCAGACAAGGGACCCCGAGAGACCTCAAATCGACCCATGGCATAAGCATACATCTAACTCAATCAAGAACTGAACAACCAACAATACCATCATAGTGGAAGTATAACTAGATGTAACATATCAATATACAATCCGAATCTAGGTACATACATATGTATGAATAGCCTCTAAACATGATGAGTTGATGGGACAAGACCCCAACTAACTCAACAAGCTGAAAACTGAAATACATAAAGAATGATAGACAGTTTGGTCCTCGGAAGATGAGGACTCGCCAATAAGCAGACGCTAACTACGATGAACTGTCTAAGAGCGGGGCTTAATCTGAGAGCCGGATCATGTATCATGAAACGATACAACATAGAAAGTATGTGGTCAGTAAGTGAAATGTACCAAGTATGCAAGGTAAGTAAAACCGCTTAAGTAAAGTAAATCATTTAAAACATATCATAAGCTTTCAAATCTGAGAGGATGTCTTGCATACATTCTTTCTGAAATCAAAATATTTTCATAACATGACAATACATAACTCCATAACATCATTACTGACTCGAATGACTCAAAGCTGAAATATGACATTTATAAGAAAAGCTGAACAATGAGTCAAATCTTGCTTTTGGGACATGCATGTATATAATAATAACCATGAGTAATGAATATGCAAGTCTGAATAATATAGATAATGGGATACTCGTCACTTAACCGACATATCATGATAGAGCTTACGTGGTCTCGACTATTACACTCAAGTGGGCAGAGCTGTCCAAAACCTTTCCAGGGCTAAGGATGCTATCATGATATCTATATCAAGCTCATGGGGCATTTGGGTTAGGGATAGCTCACAAGGGAGGTCCCAATAATATAATAGTATCAACATACGTTGGGGCGTATTTCTGGGGCATAGGATAATCGACCCTTAGCCCGCTCGGTGCTAGACTCTTCTTCCAAAACATGCAATGCTCTACATCGTATATAACAATGCTCAACATCATCTATTGATGAAGATCAAAGATATTCATGCATAACCTCAACATCGTATGAAAATGAAGCTCAACATTGTCTATTGACAAAGCTCAATAATGAAATCATGCATAGACTCAACATCGTATGAAAATGAAGCTTAATATTAACATACATTTCAATTGTGAATTCATGCATATGAGAAGCTTTATTTTGAAACATATCACAAGCTCAAAGATAAGTGGGAGCCTTTACTCAAAAACTATGTGGTAAGCTTACTTTAGATATACTGCATCATCATACTCGATATAAGAGCTTTGCCCAAAACTTTATAATGCTTGGATCTACTCAATTCATTTTGAAAACAATATCATAATCATGCATAGCTTTAGAAACATTATTTTCATCATCAAATCCTATCGTCATCATATATTCATCATCGTTCTCTTCTTTCATGAACTTCTCATCCATGGGCCTTTAATTTCATAAAACTAGAAAACGCAATTTTTATTGAAAACTATTTAAAATCTGCCATGCTTCACAATTCATCAATAGAAACATAATCTAATCGTACCCATGTATAGAAATTGAAGAATTATGCAATTGGGTGAAAACCCCATAACTTGATCATAGAAATTTCTCATATTTAGATAGAAATTAGGCATGGGTGTGGAAGAAGACACCCACTCATAACCCTACATACCTAGTTTGATGATTATTTGACTTGTCTTGAAGATCCAAGAGGAATTGAGAAGTTGGAGGTGATGAACCCTAGATCCTTCTTGGGAGTAAATCTAATCTAAGCATGTTGAAGAGAGTAGGATTTAGGCTAGGTTAATCCCTTTAATCTTACCTTAAGGAAGCCCAAAACATCGTCATTTAGGAGTAGATGCGTAGGAGTTTACCAAAATTCCCCAAAACTAATGAAATAAAACCTGTAACTGGCAGTTACCACGACCAAAATTATGGATCGTAGGTTGTTTGTATGACTCGTACTGAGAGTCGTAACATGCCTGCTGTAGCTTCACAAAATCACTTATAACTTCTTACTCTGAACTCCGATTGACGTAAGGTCGGATGCGTTGGAAAAAGACTCAAAGGGATTCAATTTGATGTGCAGAATCACCCAAAAACATTTTGTAACATGAGATCTATGATCGGTTGAAGTTGACCCTTGTACGAACCAATACGAAAAACTCAATCGGCAAGAAGGCTCTCAACTCAACTTCATTCTAGAGGTTCCTTAAGACCTTAATTTGCATCCAATGCAATTCTTACACTTTGTAATTGATATTAACGCCTTTTTCCATAAATTCATTGGATTTGGGTATATCCACATACTTAGAAGGGTTCCTAACTTATCCCGAAAGTCCGAGGCATTATAATATATCAACTCATGACTGAACCAATGATTCACATCATCATATTATGACTCGTACCATGAGTTGTACCACCAACCTATGGTTTCCTCTAGGTCACTAATGAGTCCATTCTTCCCCAACTCTCTGAATATTTCCACGACTCATACCATGATCCGTAACTCCATCCCATGAGTCATACTATTGCCCGTACAATCATTTACATGATAACTCCAAAGAATTGCTTCAACTTCTGGCCATGGGTCGTACCCACATACTACGGCTCCTAGTGGGGACTCGTGGTTGGGAAACAACTTAACTAATATTGACCATGGGTCTTTCTAGGACCCGTACTACCAACCTACGACTCATAGGTTGAGTCGTATTGAAGTAAAATTTTCCAAATTTTCCTGCTGATCACACTTCAAATCTCATGTCTAGTCTTAGAAACTTTTGGGGTATTACAATATCTCCCCCTTGGGAACATTCGTCCTTGAATGTGGGTTAAGCATACTGAAGAACTGGGAAAAGAACTGCCATCCCAAATATTGAACATCTAAAGCTGAAAATTGATGGAGTGATTGACTCCGAGCTGATACACATGATTGAACTGAATTCATGAGACATACATACATTCTAAGACATGAATGGAACTGTTATGCCCGACTTGACACAAAAATTAATAGAGTTATAAGGATGAAATTTATACCTCCAACTAGAACTGAGCTGGTAGGAGAAGACACCAGTATTTAGCCATTATATCTGCTTTGGCTTCCCACATAGTTCTCTCAACAAGCTGATTCATCCACAAGACTTTCACCAAGGCTACTTCCTTATTCCTCAACTTCTGAATCTGATGATCAAGGATTTCAACTGGTACCTCCTCATAGGTAAAGTTGTCATTCATCCTAACTTCCTCTATCGAAACCACTAAAGATGGATCTTCGATGCATTTCTTCAGCAAGGACACATGAAACACCAGATGCACTGAAACTAACTCCGCTGGTAGCGCCAACTCATCAGTCACCCTTCCAACACATCTTACAACCCTATTTGGGCCAACATATTAGGGACTAAGCTTTCCTTTCTTTACAAACCCTTAAAGAATCAAGAAGTCTCTACTTGCCTCAAAATGAAGATCAAGCATCAAATTACGAATTTGCACTTCCATAACCATTCTGAATGATCAAAATCTGGTCAAATACATAATCTACATAAGAAAATAAAATCATGGACACCCATATTGATATACTTCGATTCCGGGCCCAAAAAGTCAATCCAAAAGTCAACCCCGAGCCCATAAGGGCAAAACTAAAATTTTATTTGAAAATCATGTTACCCATAATGTAAAGAACCCAAATATGAAATTTCATCAGAAACGAAGCTCAAATCGAATTTGAATTCATCAAAATACAGTCTCTTAATTGTAGATCCAAAATCCTCAATTTTTCTCCAATAAATTCGCAAATAAAAATTAAAACCAACTGAAGGAATCATGGAGAAATACCAAAATAAGGATTAGATACTTACCCTCATATTAAATAGAGAAGAATGCCGCAAAAATCACTAAATTCCGAATTCTTGAACTCTAAATATAGTCAAAATACTAAATAAACACAGTCTGTGCAAAAATACACTGTTCATGCATTTATATAGGGTTGCACTAGCACTACACCGACAATTTTTATTTTTACTAAAATGGCCATAAATTCATCTTACGAACTCGAAATGCGATGATTCTTTTTCCTATAGTTCCCAAATAATGATAAGGACCTACTCATTCAATAAAAACTCCATTTGGTGTTCATTTGCCTAGTTAGACATCATTTTTACTCGTTCAAGAATTATTTCATCTTTTGTAATAAAACCCGATCTTGACTTATCAAAATTGCATCAAACTTTTAAGATAAAACCTATAATCATGCTAAGAGTTTTGAAAGTCTCAAAATAATTTTTCAATCTCAAAACCTAAAAACGAACCTCTGAGTAGTCACACTTTATGCTTAAAATCATGCCAAACACACAAATGTTCAAATCCACCCGAAACTCATTCAGAATCCTCCGGTCACAAACCAAATATGCAATTCAATCATAAACACATTATGTACCTTTTGGAATCATCAAATCACCGTTAGGAGGTCATTTTGATTGAAAGTTGACTGTGGTCAAACTTAGCTTCCTCAAAGCTCATAAATCCAACCAAAGGTTAAAATCACTCCCGAACCCCTAGGGATCAATGCAAACTATCCAAATAAGTCATAAATTATAATCCGAAACTAACAAAACTTCCAGAACCCAAAATTGAGATCATTAACCTGAAATGTTAACTTTGGTCAAACCTCTCAAACTCCACCTTCCAAAAATAAAAAATCTTATCCAATCTTTATTGGATCATCTTGCAATATTTGTCATCAATCTCCGCAAGTCATAAGTAGCAAATAAAGATACGCAAAGGTTCAAACTAGGGAAATGGGTCAAAAATCACAAAATGACCATGTGGGTTGTTACACTTCCAGGCTTGGCTAATAACTGCGCTTCCTGAACTTCTACATACCCGACATCTATGGCAGGGACAAGGAGTTATCCTGAACATACACATCTTCACCATATTTTCCATCACAGGGGAACATTCATAGGGCTTAGAGTAAGGAAATTATGATCACGAATCATTCAAAAAATCTAAGTTGGGCATATACTTGATATAACACAATCTTATGAGCCGATAAGGCAAATCTTAAGAACTAAGTCCATAGAGATGAGCATGCTGAGAGACATTAGTTTACATACATAACGAGGGACATGACATGAAGTTGAGATTTATGGAAGCATGGAAGAATACTGGAATCACCATCTGAAGTAGTTACTTCTCATTCTAGGAATCTGAGTACGAATACACGTAAGGAGTACTTGGAACTTAGACATGGGCATAACATGTTCACATACGGCATGAGTAGACTATTGCATAGACTGAAGTACAGAAGGACACATGAATACACGTGGATCGATCTCCCATAGTTACTAATGCTGGACCTTCACACTTGAAACTCAAGGCATGACCTGGTCCTTTACCTTATAATCTCCCCCTTAGCTTAAAGGTAATCATTCTGAGGATTGGTCCCTCTTTTAAGGCTAGACAGAAATCACTATCTCTTGACTTCCCATTTGCCTCTAAGGCTATCACGGAAGGCTTCATACTTCTCCAGCCGTACTTCCCCACTCTTTTGGTTCCTTATTTCAAGTTCACAAATTCTTCTGCCTCAGCTTTCTTAACTCCTGCAGGGAGAAATGACTAGAGAGCGCCTTTTATTCCACTGACTGACGTTATTCTTTGGAGTGTGAATACAGGAGTTAGAAGGATAGAAAGATATTTTAACGCACGACATAGATCATGAACGAAGGAAACATTTCCTAAAATGTTTCATAGCCCCTTTTTCATAAGTGTGGCGCGATTCACACCCATGAAAAATACTATACTTAACACAACTTTGAGACACCCTAGGACACCTCAAACCTATGGCTCTGATACAAAGTTTGTCATGAATCAAACGGAGGCCCGGTTCATAGACACGGGGAAAGGGACCCCAAGTCGACCCACGACATAAGCATACATCTACCTCAATCAAGAACTGAACAACCACAAATAAAATCATAGCGGAAGTCAAACTCAAATATAACATATGAATATACAATCCAGATGTTACACCCCGTAAGTTCTTGACACTTAGTTGGCCTATTCGCATGTTGGTTAAGAGTTTTAGAATACCATATGTGCGAAAAAATGGCCCGGGGAGAGACCAGACAAGCGTCAAGTCGGAGCGTCGCAAGGCAAATGCGACTTATAAATCGCATTCGACAAATGCGACTTAAAGGACCCAAGTATATAAGGCCTCCCACCTTGTCTTAAATTATTTCCTATTCATTTTATTCCAGAGAACGAACAGAAACAGTAAGGGATGAAGGGTTTACATAAATTTCCTTCCGTTTACGCCGTCAAACTCAGTCCAAACTCAAATTAACTTCGGGTAGCGAAGTATAAAGCTGCAAGGAGCATTCCTACAGAGTTAGTTTCATGAAATTCAGCTGACAAATCGTCGTCTCACCGAGCCAAGGTAAGTGGAATTACTCCAAACTAGTGTTAATACACTCCCGGCATTAAAGTAAGTATTTCTCCCTTCTAAACTCCCCAAAAATTGTGAGTTTTCGGCTATTCTTCGATAAGTCGAAGAATAGGCAGTAAATATATTCATAAGTATGGTTTCTCTCCAAAATAATAGTAGAATTAATTATATTCCTTCGTGAATATGAATACAGTTGGGGAAATAGCTGAATATTAGCTGAGCTACGCCAGTTAATCAGGAAGCCGACAGTTAAGGTATGTAAAGTCAGTTCCTTTTGGCAAGCTAGTAGTTTCAGTATAGCAAAATAGTACGAATTCCAGTAGAATGTTTCAGAAGCCATATATTATATTCAGTATGAGTTCAGTAAGCATGTTAGAATTATTATACAGTGT
>JACEIK010013991.1:0-23178 GCA_018107945.1 Datura stramonium
ACAAAAGGAAAAGTACCTCATATCCACATAAATACACCTAAATCCATGCTATTTTCTTAGTTTTGAGCATCGAATGTGCTGTAAACCCACAACACATCAATCGACTCACAAGGTTGGGAGTTCAATTGGTTGACTCAAATGATGGCGATGTTATTGTTTAGAATGGATCGAAATCGTCCTTGGTGATGGAAGTGAAAGCTAAATAATATGAAGACCCTATTTTGGTAAAGTTAAAGGAAGCCGTTCAAAATTAGAAGGTAGAGGTCTTCTCCAAAGGGGGAGATGGTGTGCTTTTATACTAGGGTCACTTATGTGTTTCAGATGTTGATGATTTGAGGATCCAAATGTTGCATGAGGCTCACGGATCCAGGTATTCTATCCATTTAGGTGCTACCAAGATGTACCATGACTTAGGAGAAGTCTATTGGTGGAATGGCATGAAGAAGGACATCGCGGAGTTTGTAGCTAAATTCCCAAACTATTAGTAAGTAAAGGTAAAGCATTAGAGATCGGGAGGTGTGCTTCAGGATATCAAAATTCATACTTGGAAGTGGGAAGAAATTAATATGGACTTCATCACAGGGTTGCCTCACACTCGATGACAATATGACTCCATTTCGGTTGTTGTAGACAGGTTGACCAAAGCCACGCATTTTCTACCGGTCAATACCACAGATCCGATGGAGAATCATGCCAAACTATACATCCGAGAGCTAGTTCGGTTACATGGAGTGCCCTTGTTCATCATATCAGAAAGAGGTACCTAATTTACCTCTCAGTTTTGGAGGTCGTTTCAAAAGGGACTAGGTACTCAGGTTAAGTTCAGCATAGCATTTCACCCACAAATGGATGGTCAAGCGGAGCGGACAATTCAGACTCTTGAGAACATGTTGAGAGCATGCGTGATTGACTTCAAGGGTAGTTGGGATGATCATTTGCCTCTTATCGAGTTTTCATACAATAACAGCTACCATTCCAGTATTCACATGGCACCGTTTGAGGATCTCCATGGGTGTAGATGTAGATCACCTATTGGTTGGTTTGAAGTTGGTGAAGCTGCGATGATAGGACCAGATTCAGTCCATGAGGCTATGGAGAAGGTTCAACTCATACTGGATAGGTTGAAAACAACTCAAAGTCACAAAAAGTCCTATGCTGATGTGAGAAGGAGAGAATTATAATTCGAGGTAAATGATTGGGTGTTTCTGAAGGTGTCTCCCATGAAGGGAGTGATGCGGTTTGGAAAGAAAGGAAAAATCAACCCTCGTTATGTTGGCCCCTACTAGATTATAAAACGAGTTGGCAAGGTGGAATATGAGTTGGAGTTTCCCTCAGAATTAGCTTCTGTACATCCTGTATTCCATGTATCGCTCTTAAAGAAGTTTTTGAGTGATGCAACTCTAGTTGTCCAGGTGGACAGTGTTGGTGTAAAAGACAACCTTAGTTATGAAGAGGTTCCGGTGGAAATACTGGATCATCATATTTGAAGGCTAAGAAACAATGAAGTAGCTTTAGTGAAAGTTTTATGGAGGAAGCAACATGTTGAGGGAGCTATGTGGGAAGCCGAGGTGGACATGATGGCTAGATACCTGCATTTATTCTCTACCGGCTCAGTTCCAACTTGAGGTATCATTTTGCCCTAAAACACTATTTAGTTTTCATGTTCAGTTCATGTGCCCCAGTTTCCTTCATGTATGTGGATATGTGTATGATTCATGAATTCAGTTCAACCATGTAATTTGAATCGGAGATAGTCTTTCCGACGTTTTCAGCTTAAATGATCAGTATTTGTATATGATGACCGCATTTCTCTGCTTTTCTGTATGATTTCCAATATTCGAGTATGAATTTTCCCAAGGGGGAGATATTGTAATACCCTGAAAGCCCTAAGATCAGACCTGGGAGTTGAAATGGAGAAAACTGGAAATTTGGCAATAGGTTACAAAATGAGTCATTCTGTGACTCGTGGGGAGGACCACGAGTCGTGAGATGACTCATGGTGAGGTACTGGGCTTGAATTAAAAGAATTGTTGAGGGGGTCATCACGGGCATGACCACGAGTCGTGGTCAGGCTCCACGGCTTGTCAGGTCAGCTGAGGCCAAGGAAATTAAAAGGGGGAAAGGTGAGTGGCAGCGCACCTGACAGATAGACCCCACGAGTCGTGGTCAGACACCACGATTTCTTGGGTGGCTCATGATCAACAGGTAATAAATGATCTAAGATTGAGGCAGTGGAGATAACAAGTGGTGACCACAGGTCGTGGTCACCGGTAACGACTCGTATGATGGCCCGTTACGAGTTTTAGGTGAAATTTTGGCAGTGTACCTAACGAATGATATGACGACTCATGGATGGTGGCAACGACTCGTTAGGTCCCTCGTGGGGACTGATGAGCAGTTATTTTCTGTGAAGTTATTAAGGGTATTCTCGTCATTCCTATTCTCTAAGGTCCTATACTATGTCGTTTTAAGCCATTTTCAGAGTGTATTAAGGTTGGATAAGCCATTCTAGCCTATTCTAAACCCATGCATGCAAAGTTAGGAAGTTATAGAGGAGATCAAGCTTAAGCCCTTCCAATTATTCTCAAATTCCTCTTGGGCAATCAAGGAAGTGTAAGAATCAACTTTAATCAGGTATGTAGAGTTATGAGTGGGTGAATCCTTCCACACCCATGCCTAATCTCTCAAAATCATGAAATTTCCTATGTTAATTCTATGGGGTTTTAACCCAATGCATGAAATTCTTACTTCGCTACATGGATACGATATTAATGTATTTCTACCATTAAATTATGTTTCATGGGAAAGTTTTACATTGTTTTTTCATTAAAATCATGTTTCAAGCTTGTTAAATTTAAATTTCCCAATTATGAGAAGTTTATGAAAGTGAAGATTTATGATGAATGTTCATGTATGATGAAGTATTGATGATGAAAAGAATGTTTTCAAGTTACCCATGTTTATAATCACGTTCTCAAGGGAATTGAATATTTTCAAGCATGTTAAAGTATTGGGCAATTCCCACATATTCAAGAATATTTTACGATTTTTGATATGGATTTCATGATTGATCAATTTATGATGTTGGCCGACTAAAGGGCCCTTCATTCATGGCTAAACATGTATGTAAATGGGGATCAACGATGTTAAATGTTTATTTAGCTATGAATCCCATGAGTGATGTTTATGATTTATGTATGAGCAAAATGTGCATAATTTTGGGAGCAGTGTCTAGCACTGAGTAGCCCGACATTCAAAGGACTATGCCTTTGTCTCATAACTACGTGCCACCGTAGGTTCACAATGATACATCACAATGTTAATGGATCCCCTCTTTCGTGATATCACATAATGCACGTCCCTTACCTGGCAAGCCAGGGACGACTCTGCACACTTGAGCGAGATAGTTGGGGCATCATTTAAGGCTCTACCATGATGGTGTCGGTTATGACGATTTCTCCCATTGTTCCTCATGATTTATGCATGGTTATGTTTATGTTAATCTGGCTCAAGTGCAATTTATAAAGTTTGTTTTATGATTATGATAATGAATGAATTACAAATGTTTTGAAAACCTTGAGCCTTATGTTGCATTATGATATTTATGTTATGAGNTTGAAAACCTTGAGCCTTATGTTGCATTATGATATTTATGTTATGAGCATGTTGTCCTACTCTTATGATCTCTTATGAACTTTTATGTATTTTAAATGTCTGTTTTACTTACCTTACATACTCGGTACATTCCACATACTGACCGCATACTCTATGTTGTATCGTTTAATGATACAGGCTCTGATCTTCAGACCCAGCACCGTCATTAGCTTGTCTCGAAGATTAGCATCCAACTCTTTGGTGAGTCGTCATTCTCCGAGGACCGATTTGATATAAGTTATCTTTTCATGTTTAGTTTTCTAGACTTGTCAGGTTATGTTATACCCCGAAAACCCAAGGATCAGACCCGGGAGTCAAATAGGGAAAATTTGGGAAAATGTTGCTGCAGTGTAGGACGAGTCACTAGATGACTCGTGAGGAGACCCCATGAGTCGTCAGGTGGCTCGTGGGAAGGCTGGAATGGGATGAGGAGCTGAGGTCCCCACGATCATGGGAACGACTCGTGGTCAGCTACCACGAGTCATCAGGTCTCCCTTGGGGTGAGATTAAGGGTTACTTGGGAGTTCTGATCAGTGCACCTAACGGATAGGACCCCACGAGTCGTGGCCAGTCCCAACGTCTCGTGAGGTGGGTCATGAGCAAGCCTGTGGCAATTTAATTAAGGATGACGCAGTGTACTTGGCGAAAGGTGACCACAACTCGTGGTCACAAGTGACGAGTCGTTGAGTCACCCGCTACGGTCACCTGGCAGTTATTATCTGCGAATTACTAAGGGCCTTCTCTTAATTCCCCACACCCCTAAGGCCTAAAACTATGTCGTTTTGAGGTGGGGACAGGGTCTTTTAAAGGGAAATAATTCATGTTAAGTCTCATTCTATACTTGCAAGAGTTAGAGGAGGGAGTATGAGGTGATTCAAGGGTTCTTCAAATTCTCTGAATTTTCATCTTGGGCTTTTCAGGGGAGTTAAGAATCAAGTGTTTCCAGGTATGTGGGGTTTTGAATGGGTGGTTTAGTCCCTACCCATTCCCACTTCTTCCAAAATTCTATGTTTAAAGTTACTAAATCTTATGCGTCCTAACCCAATTTCATGATTCCTCAAAAAAATTGATATGAGCTTGTTGTAGTATGTCTAAAATCACGGGTTTCGAATTATTGGGCTGCTTTCACTTGTTCTACTCAATTTTGATGATCTAATCCCTAAAAGGATAGGTTCCCAAATCATGAGGTCTTTTAGTGAAGTTCATAGTTATGGTAATCCCTCAAGCATGATATGAATTTTTGAACTTTAAGCATGTCTTCAATTACTCATGTTATTATGATCATGTTTCCTATAAATTTAAGCCTATCAAGTATGTTAAAAATATGGGCAATGCCCACGTGTCGCTTATGATTCATGAACTATGATTTTAGCCAACCCATGGGCCTAATTTCATGGCTAGTATTATGAATTCTCAAGCATGTTATGATTATCACAATTTAACTAGCCATGCATGTCATGTATGAATTTCTATAAGAACGTTGCATGTTTTAGGAGTAGTACATAACACCGAGTAGGTTCGAGGTCCAGGTTACGCCCCGAATATCAGAACTACATGCCACCGTAGGTTATGTTAAGGACCTCCTCAGTGACTGTCCCCTATGCCCTATGGGGCCTTCATGAGTGATATCACGCCTTTCATGGTTCTACCCTTGGCAAGGTATGAACGACCTCCCTACTAGGCTTATAGGTCGGGCTCCATGAGTGCTCATATGGGGTATGTCGGTTATAGAAATCTCCCATTGATCCTCATTGTTTTAATGCATGTATGATTATGTTCTTTTGGCTCAAGTCATGTTTTATGAAATTTTTTTTCTCATGTTGTGACTATGACAGGTTTACGAATGCTTTTTGGAAACCTTGAGCCTTACGATATATTTATGATTTCAGTATTTATGATCATGATGTCCCACTCCTATAACTCTTATGTTTTTTTAGTATTGTTATACACACCTTGCATACACGGTACATTCCAAGTACTGACCCGCATATTTTCTATATTGTATCGTTTCATGATACAGGATTCGGATCTCAGGTTCAACATCACTCCTAGCTTGCTCTCAGTTCTCCTTGGTGAATCCTCATGATTTGTGGGCTTTATGTTCAGATCTTGACTATCTTTTAGTTTTCAGAATGTTGGGGTTAGTTGGGGGCTTGTCCCTTCAACCCGTCTATTATGATTAGAGGCTTTCAAACCTATTTGTAGTATTCAACTGTTTATGCTTGGAACATGTATTGTTGTTTCTTATATTTCATGTCTCGGTTTTCTTTCAGTTCATGATCATTTAGCTAATTCTTCCGCCTTATGTGAATGATTTAGTTATATGCTGATTCCATGGGTTGACTTAGGGTCCCTCGGGGCTCCTCTTCCCATATTTATGATTCGGGTGTACTCTCAGGTCATGACAAACTTGGTATCAGAGCCATAGGTTCAGATGTGTCCTACGGAGTCTGAAAGCCGCGTTAGGTAAAGTATTTTTCATGGGTGTGAAGCACGCCACACTTATGACGAAGAGGCTACTAAACGTTTTAGGAAATGTTCCCTTCTTTCATGATCCATGTCGTGTGATGAAAAGTCTCTTCATCCTTCTAATTCGTGCTATTTGCGATTACAGAACATTATGGCTCCCAGAAGAATAAACGAAAGGAGGAACAGAAATGATGAAGTCCACAGAGGTGGCAATGATCATGGGCGTCAGCAAGCCCCACCAATCCAGGAGCCCCAGGTACTAGAGCTAGCTGCCCACGTTGAGTTTCGGGCGGCTATTCAGATGTTGGCGTAGGCATTGACCGCTTAGGTCAACCAGTAGGTTGTTGCGCGTCCCACATAATGGCAACGCAACGACGGCTCGGATTAGAGACTTTTTGAGAATGAACCCTCCTGAGTTCACGGGATCAAAGGTGGACGAGGATCCACAAGAGTTCATTGAAGGGATCTTGAAGGTCACTCAGGTTATGGGGGAGACAAATGAGGAGTGTGTTGATTTGGCCTCTTATTAGCTAAAGGAGGTCACTTATATTTGGTACAAGCAATGGAAGGACAGCAGGTCAGCGGGAGGGGGTCCTATCAGCTGGGATGAGTTCCACATGGCCTTTCTTGACAGGTTCTTCCCTCGGGAGATGAGGGAATTAAAAGAAGCTGAGTTTGTTAACCTCAAACAAGGAAAGATGACAGTGCTAGAATATTCACTTGAGTTCACTCGCTTGTCAAAGTATTCTTCGGAGTTAGTTATGGACCAGAGGGCGGGGGTGAGCAGATTCGTGCAGGGAGTAGCCGAGTATCTGGACAAGGACTCCAGAACAACCATGCTTCATCAGGATATGGACTACCCACAAATAGTCCTTTATGCCCAATAGATGGAACAACTCATATGAGCCAGAGAGAGGCCAAGAGGTCCAGAACTGATAGCTACAGGTTCTCGCAGCCGAGGCTAGAAGGTGGGCCTTACCAGCAGTCCCAACATAGGTTTATTACACCAGCACCATCTTCAGCCAGTACCCCATTAGGGCCTCGAGACGATCAGAGGAGAAGGGCCTTAGTTTTGAGGGGTTAGAGTAGAATGCGCATAGAGTGCACATTCCCATCTTGTGCTAGTTGTGGCAAGAACTACCAGGGAGGTGTTTGGTTGCTCAAATGCTTATTTTGGGTGTGGCAAACTTGGACACAGGCTCAGGAATTGCCGGCAGCCAGGTCAGGGGGTGGTAAAGCCCTCACTCCAGCAGCTAGTTCAGCAGCTCCAGTGGCACGTCCTACTCAGCAGGGTGCTTCGATTGGTCCAGCTGGCGGCCAGCGCCAGAACCGATTTTATGCACTTGTCTCTCGACAGGAGCAGGAGACTTCTCCCAATGTGGTTACGGGTATGTTGCGAGTCTTTCATATTGATTCTTATTCTTTGTTAGATCCGGGAGCTACACTGTCTTTTGTGACACCTTACATTGCTAGTAACTTTTGGGTCAGTCCTGAAATTTTGTCAGAATCGTTTTCTGTATCTACTCCAATTGGTGATTCAGTCGTAGCGAGGCAGGTATATAGAGGTTTCCCCATTACAGTGTTGTATAAGGTTACCTCCGCAGACTTACTAGAATTGGCTATGACTAATTTTGACATTATTTTGGGCATGGATTGGCTGTTCGCATGTTATTCTTCTGTTAACTGTAGAACCCGAGCGGTGGAGTTCCAATTTCCAAGTGAACCAGTTTTAGAATGAAGGGGTAGTTCAACGGTACCTGTAGGCCGCTTTATCTCTTATCTCAAGGCCAGGAAAATGATTTCTACAGGTTGTATTTACCATTTGGTTAGGGTTAAGGATCCCACGTCCGAGACCCCAACCATTCAGTCAGTCCCCTTGGTATATGAGTATCCCGAGGTATTTTTAGATGACCTACCAGGTGCTCCTCCTGAGAGGGAGATTGATTTTGAGATTGATATTTTACCCGGCACGTAGCCCATATTGATTCCTCCCTACCGAATGGCCCCAACCGAGCGAAAAGAGTTAAAGGAGTAGTTGAAGGATTTGCTGGATAAGGGTTTCATTAGACTGAGTAAGTATCCACGGGGTTGCCAGTGTTGTTCGTCCGGAAGAAAGATGGTTCTCTTCGGATGTGTATTGACTATAGGCAGTTGAACAAGGTCACCGTCAAGAATATATACCCTTTACCCAAGATTGATGACCTATTTGATCAGCTTCAGGGTGTCAAATGTTTCTCCAAGATAGACTTAAGGTTTGGGTATCACCAGCTCAGGGTTCAGGAGAGCAACATCCCAAAGACTGCTTTCAGGACCCGGTATGGCCATTATGAATTCGTTGTTATATCTTTTGTACTAAGTACTGCCCCTGCAACTTTTATGGATCTGATGAACAGGGTATTCAATGCATATCTAGACATGTTCATGATAGTGTTTATTAACAACATATTGATATATTCCAGGAGCGAGGAGGAGCATGCTACACACCCGAGGGTGGTACTCCAGACCCTCAAGGATAGCCAGCTATATGCCAAGCTCAGCAAATGTGAGTTCTAGCTGAATTCAGTTGCATTCTTGGGACATGTAGTGTTAGTCGAAGGTATAATGGTAGATTCCTGGAAAATAGAGGTGGTAAAGAACTAGACCAGACCTATAAACCCTTTGGAGATCAAGAGCATTTTGGGCTTAGCGGGTTATTACCGAAGGGTCATGGAAGGTTTCTCATCCATTGCAACCCCATTGACTAGATTGACTCAGAAAAAGGTGAAATTCCAATGATTGGAGGGTTGTGAGAAGAGCTTCCAGGAATTAAAGGCCCGACTCACTTCAACACCGGTGTTGAGTTTACCGGAGGGCACCGATGGCTTTGTTGTATATTGTGATGCTTCGAGAGTCGGACTGGGATGTGTATTAATGCAGCACGGGAAAGTCATAGACCCGACCCATGATATTGAGTTAGCCACGGTGGTGTTTGCTTTGAAGATATGGCGACACTACTTGTATGGGGTTCATATAAATGTATTCACTAACCACAAGATCTTAAAATATGTGTTCATGCAGAAGGATCTCAATCTTCGGCAAAACAGAGGTGGTTGGAGCTACTTAAGGACTATGACGTGAGTTTCCTTACCACCCCGGGTAAGGCCAACGTGGTAGCAGATGTCCTTAATAGACTCTCTATGGAGAGTGTGTTGCATGTGAGTGAAGATAAGAAGGAGCTGGTGAAGGAGGTACATCGACTTGCACGGTTGGGAGTTAGATTAGTTGGCTCGACCGGTGGTGGTGTAGTTGTTCAGAACAGATCAGAGTCGTCCTTGGTAATGGAGGTGAGAACAAGATGAAGATCCAACATTGGTAAAATTGAAAGAAGCTGTTCAAAATCAGAAGGTAGAAGTCTTCTCCAAAGGGGGAGATGGTGTGCTTCGATACCAGGGTCACTTATGTGTTCCGGACATGGGTGATTTGAGGAGCCGGATGTTGCTTGAGACTCACGGATCCAGATATTCTATCCATACATGTGCCACCAAGATGTATCATGCCTTGGGGGAAATCTACTGGTGGAATGGCATGAAGAGGAATATTGCGGAATTTGTAGCCAAGTGTCCGAATTGCCAATAAGTGAAAGTTGAGCATCAGAGACCGGGAGGTGTACATCAGGATATCAGCATTCCTACTTGGAAGTAGGAAGAAATCAACATGGACTTTATAATAGGTTTACCCCTCACTCGTAGGCAATATGACTCCATTTGGGTTCTGGTGGACAGGTTAACTAAGGCTGCTTATTTTCTAGCGGTCAAAACCACCGATTTAGTGGAAGATTATGCCAAATTATACATCCGAGAGCTCGTTAGGTTGCATGGAGTGCCCTTGTCCATCATATCAGATAGAGGTACTTAGTTAACCTCTCATTTTTGGAGATCTTTTCAAAAGGGACTTAGTACCCAGGTCAAGCTTAGCACGACATTTCATCTGCAAAGAGATGGTCAGGCGGAGCAGACTATCTAGACTCTTGAGGACATGTTGAGAGCTTGCGTTATTGATTTCAAGGGTAGTTGGGATGAGCATTTGCCTCTTATTGAGTTTGCCTACAACAACAGCTATCACTCTAGCATCCAAATGGCACCATTCGAGGCTCTTTACGGGCGAAGGTGTAGATTGCCCATTGGGTGGTTTGAAGTCGGTGAGGCTTTGTTGGTGGGTCCAAATTCAGTCCATGAGGCTATGGAGAAAGCTTAGTTGATAAGAGAAAGGCTGAAAACGGTTCAAAGTTGCCAAAAGTCTTATGTGGATATGAGGAAAAGAGAGCTTGAGTTCGAGATCTATGATTGGGTGTTTTTGAAGGTATCTCCCATGAAGGGAGTAATGAGATTCAGAAAGAAAGGGAAACTCAACCCCACTATATTGTCCTATATCGGATTGTGAGACGAGTGGGTAAAGTAGCTTATGAGTTAGAGTTACCTTCGTAGTTAGCTTCAGTTCATCCCATATTTCATGTTTTGCTCTTGAAAAAGTGCTTGGGAGATCCAGCCTTAGTGGTTCCGGTGGAAAGTGTTGGTGTGAAGGATAGCCTCAGTTATGAGGAAATTCCCGTTGCAATTTTGGATCGTGAGGTTCGGAGGCTGAGGAACAAGGAAGTAGCTTTAGTAAAGGTGTTATGGAGAAATCAACATGTTGAGAGATCTACATGGGAAGCTGAAGCGGACATGATGGCTAAATGCCCCCATTTGTTCCCTATCGGCTCAGTTTTAGTTTGAGGTATCAGTTTTTGCCCTAAACCTCTAATAAGTTTTTCATGTTCCGTTCATGTTCCGTGCAAGTTTTTTTTATGATATGATATATGTATATGATGTCTGAATTTAGTTCAACTATGTAGTTCTTTTTGGGGGTAGTCGTTCTGTCAGTTTTTGGCTTAAATGATCAGTCACATATGATGATTGTTTGTTCCTGAGTTTTTTGAACGTTTTGAACATTCGAGGACGAATGTTCCCAAGGGGGAGATATTGTTACACCCTAGGAACCCAAGGATCAGACCCGGGAGTCAAACAGGGAAAATATGGAAAAATGTTGCAGCAGTGCAGGACGAGTCACTAGACGACTAATGAGGAGACCCCACGAGTCGTCAGGTAGCTTGTGGGGAGGGGCTGGAATGGGCTGAGGAGCTAAGGTCTCCACAGGCATGGGAACAACTCGTGGTCAGCTACCACAAGTCGTCAGGTCTCCTATGGGGTGAGATTGAGGGTTACCTGGGAGGTCTGACCAATGCACCTAACGGATGGGACACCACGAGTCGTGGCCAGACCCAACGACTCATGAGGTGGTCATGAGCAAGCCTGTGGAAATTTAATTAAGGATGAGGCAGTGTACTTGATTGAAGGTGACTATGACTTGTGGTCATGGGTGACGAGTCGTTGAGTCACCCACTACGGTCACCTGGCAGTTATTTCCTGCGAATTAGTAAGGGCCTTTTCTTAATTCCCTACACCCCTAAGGCCTAAACTATGCCGTTTTGAGGTCAGGAAAGGGTCTTTTAAGGGGAAATAATTCATGTTAAGTCTCATTCTATACTTGCAAGAGTTAGAGGAGGGAGTAGGAGGTGATCCAAGGGTTCTTCTTCAAATTCTCCGAATTTTCGTCTTGGGCTTTTGAGGGGAGTTAAGAATCAAGTGTTTCCGGGTATGTGGGGTTTTGAATGGGTGGTTTAGTCCCTACCCATGCCCAATTCTTCCCAAATGCTATGTTTAATGTTAATAAATCTTATGGGTCCTAACCCAATTGCATGATTCCTCAAATATTGATATGAGCTTGTTGTAGTATGTCTAAAATCATGAGTTTCGAATTATTGGGCTGTTTTCACTTGTTCTACTCAATATTTGATGATCTAATCCCTAAAAGCATAGGTGCCCAAATCATGAGGTTTTTAGTGAAGTTTATAGTTATGGTGATCCCTTAAGCATGATATGAATTTTTGAACTTTAAGCATGTCTTCAATTACTCATGTTATTATGATCATGTTTCCTATAAATTTAAGCCTTTCAAGTATGTTGAAAATATGGGCAATGCCCACATGTTGCTTATGATTCATGAACTATGATTTTGGCCGGCCCACGGGCCCGATTTCACGGCTAGTATTACGAGTTCTCAAGCATGTTATGATTATCATAATTTAACTAGACATGCATGTCATGTATGAATTTCTATGAGCACGTTGCATGTTTTGGGAGTAGTACTTTACACCGACTAGGTTCGGGACCCAGGTTACGCCCCGAATCTCCGAACTACGTTCCATCGTAGGTTATTCTTGGGACCTCCTCAGTGACCATCCCCTATGCCCTACGGGGCCTTCATGAGTGATATCACGCCTTTCATGGTTCCACCCTTTACAAGGTATGAACGGCCTCCCAACATGGCTTACAGGTCGGGCTCAATGTGTGCTCATATGGGGTATGTCAGTTATAGAAATCTCCCGTTGTTCCTCATTGTTTTAATGCATGTATGATTATGTTCATTTTAGCTCAAGTCATGTTTTATGAAATGTTTTTCTCTCATGTTTTGACTATGATAGGCTTACGAATGCTTTTTTGGAAACCTTGATCCTTATGATATATTTATGATTTTAGTATTTATGATCATGATGTCCCACTCCTATTAATCTTATGTTTTTAAGTTGTTTTACACACCTTGCATACTCGGTACATTCCAAGTACTGACCCACATATTTTCTATATTGTATCGTTTCATGATACAGGATTCGGATCTCAGGTTCAGCATCGCTCTTAGCTTGCTCTCAGTTCTGCTCTCAATTATCCTTGGTGAGTCCTCATGATTCTAGGGCTTTATGTTCAGATCTTGGCTATCTTTTAGTTTTCAGAATGTTGGGGTTAGTTGGGGGCTTGTCCCTTCAACCCGTCTATTATGATTAGAGGCTTTTATACCTATTCGTAGTATTCAGCTGTTTATGCTTGGATCATGTATTGTTGTTTCTTATATTTCATGTCTCGGTTTTATTTTAGTTCATGATCATTAAGCTAATTCTTTCGCCTTATGTGAATGATTTAGTTATATGCTCATGCCATGGGTTAACCTGCGGTCCCTTGGGGCTCCTCGTCCCGTGTTTACGATTTGGGTGTACTCTCGGGTCGTGACAGGTTAGTTGGGGTGTCGTCCCATCAACCCATCATATATGTTAGAGGCTTTTAGACTATATGTAGTATTCAACTGTTATGTATGAAGTACGTTCTGCTTTATATGTATGTCGTGGTTAAGCTTCCTCTATGTTTATTACGTTGAGTATTCTCCTTTACTGTTTGAGTTAGGTGTAGGCTCATGACATGGGTTGACTTGGAGTCTCTCGGGGGCTCCTTGTCCTGTGTTGCAATCGGGGTCTACGTTCGGGTCGTGACAGACAGAACCCAACTAAGAGGTTGGGGTCGAACCCACAGGGAATATGAAAGATCTAGACTAATGCTGGTAAGTGAACTTGTTTTGAGTTATCTCCAATTTTGGGGTTTTAAGAAAACAACAGTAATGCAAAGATTAAATTGTGGTTTAAATCAAGATTTGAAAACAACTAGGGTAAGTGTTCTCCATGGATTCATAACTACTTCAGGTATACACACGTGATCAATCCCAATGTTTACTTATAGAATTGATAACTAAGATTCATCCAAATGACTGGTTTGTCCCTATTGAATGACTATACTCAATCACTGGGTCAGGTCTCATGAGTGATTTTGAACTAACCGTTATCAATATGTTCCAAATTTAACTATAATGTGATCACAACTCAGGTTAATACAATGATCGTAAAGATGAAGGCTTTGTTGTAATTCTGGTTTTCTAATCTCTACCTCTCTAGGTTCAAGAAAGTAAAGAATTCGGACAAGTCCTAATGTTGTACACCGTTAATAAATGTTTAAGTACGAAGAGAATACAATACAAGCTTTTCGCATTGGTTTTGAATCACTTTTGTGCAACCCTAGTTTGTTAATCCACCATGGTTCCCATAATCCTAGTTGTGGAGTAGCCTCTCACGGTTGTAAGATTGTAATTTTTATTTATAACAAACACATAATATAAATACTTCCAACAATGATTGGAAGAAAATTAGATTTGATTATTCAAGAACAACCTCATGAACAATGTGAGAAATCAAGAATTTGATCCCAAGAGTTGCTCCTCAAAAATTGATAAAAATCCACACAAGTAACTATTCACATGTCTAACAACTCAGTTATGTCCTTCTCTAACTAAAATAAAACATAAAAGATATTTATACAGATATTAGAAACCTTTTCCTAAGCTAACAGGGAATTTTCCACATCTAGTGCCGACTGTGCCACACTTTGTCCTACAACCTATAGCAGGATTATACGGGTTGTACCTGCTGTTCATAAGTTCTTGGCTGCTGTAGATTTGGCTAAGTGTTGGTGTCCTGGTATGACTCGTACCTGCTTCCTATGAGTCGTACATTGCTTATGTGGGTTGGCTCTGAGAACTTTGACATCTTCTTAAATTCTTCACGGGTGTTGTGGTACTACTTGTACCTTCTTGCCACGATTCGTACTGTTTATAGTTTCTGAAGTTCTACCAAGTATTGAAAATCCTCTGAAGTTCACTATGGTTCTTGGTATGATTCGTACATTGAAGCCACGATTCGTGAGTCCATCTGTACCGCATTTGTGCAATTTCTTCCAAATATTTCCACGACTCCAGTTACGGCTCGTACCATTGTGGTATGGCTCGTACTGAGAGTTGTAGGTTGTCTTCTTCCCAATTCAGCCTTCTTACTTTCATCATGATTCTCAGTACGGCTTGTACAATCAAGGTACGGCTCGTACTGAGACTGGTACTTTGACTGACTTTTTGCATTTTGAAGCTTCTTTTGCACATCTTTGCTCCAACACTTATTTTTCCTGAAATCAAAGTAAAAGTACCTTATATCCATATAAACATATCTAGTCCATGCTATTTTAACAGTTTTAAGTGTCGAAAGTGTTGTAAACTCATAACACATCAATACTCTCAATTTAAGACTTTTGCATGTCCTCAGGCAAATAAAAAGAAAAACTAAACACGACACATAACTAGAAAATAAACCTAGGACACTACAATCAATATCAAACAAAATTTGCACTATAGCTCCAAAAGCTTTTGACCCTTTTCATGTGAACCAATATTATCACATGCACTACAAGCAACCACAAAACATGATAAATATGAATCAAGACATGTCATCTAGCTATTAACAGGTAGTTAAGTCATCACCAACGCTTTTCACACAGACCACTGATAAAGTTAAACACAAACCATGTACCCTCATAGCAAACGAAGTCCCCCACTCACAAATATAGCAAAATATATGACATGGGACTGAACAAGCGAGACTCTCACTCTCACCAAGAAGTTCCAAATACTACATATCAGATACCATAAGCTTGTCCTTATTTTCTCTACTTCGGTCTGTCAGATGGTTGGATTAGGATCACTATAGGACTTTGTAATACCCTGGAAGGGCCTAATAGTACACCCGAGAGTTAAAAGTTGAAAACTACTGAAACTGGGAAAATAATTGCAGAACGGGTGACCCAACGGATCGTTGGTCCAACCAACGACCTGTTGGGATGAGTCGTGGAAAGTATCTGGACTAGGGGAAGTGGAAGCAGCGATCGATGTAACGACTCGTTGTGGGAAACGAGTCATCATTTGTAACCATGGTGGGAGATGGACTTTAGCATCTGGGGAGTAACGAGTCATCTAACGACCCGTCATGAGTAACAATGATCTGTTGTCTTGAGTTGTGGTAGGGGAACATAAATTCCAGTAGACTTAACGGAAGGGCACCACGACCCGTTGGAGGAAACAATGAGTCGTGGTGAGACTCGTTGTAAGGAACTTCAAAATTTTCAGAGAGGCAACCAATGATTGATACAACGACCCGTTTGACAGAATGACGACTTGTCCTATCGAGCCGTGGTTTGAATCCAGAAGCAAGACCTGGGCAGTGTAGATGACGGTTCGTACCATGAGCCGTGGTAGCTTCCAACAACTCGTTGGTATGCCCGTCGGATTGAGCTGTGCAGTTTTTCAGGGATGTTTTATTAAGGGTATTTTCAAACTTTCTATACCATGTCATTTTATGTATTTTTCCGAGTATGTCAAGATAGGCTAAGTCCCCCTAACCCATTCATTCTCATGCATGCAAAATTAAGAGAATTCTAGAGAGATCAAGCATAGATTCAAGCTCTTCCCTATCAATTCATCCTTTGTCATTCAAGAACTCTAGAATCTAATCTTACCCAGGTATGTAGGGTTACGAATGGGTGTTTCCGCTCACACCCATTCCCATCTTCTATTAGTTTATGAAATTCTACCAAAAATCTCATGGGGTTTTAATTCAAATTTTGTGAAAATCTAATGATTTGCTAATGGGATTTTATGATCTATGATGAACCGATTTATGATCTACACTTCAATTGCTGATATTTACAAACCCATCTTGATCTATGATTTGAAATATGGGTTTATTCAAATACCCGACATGTTTTGATGATTTACAAGTTATGTGAATGATTTCAAGTATGCATGGTCCTTATGATTTATGAACTATTGATGATGAAAAACACGTTTTCAAGTTACCCATGTTTATAAGAATGTTTTTGAATTAATTAAGTATTGTAAATCATGGTAAAGTATTGGGAAATGCCCATATGATGATGAATGATTTACGGTTTATGAAATGATTCTCATGATTTATCGATTTATGATGTTGGCCAACTAAAGTGCCTTTGATTCTTGGCTAATCATGTTTAATGGGGATCATTTAATGATGAATGCTTATTTTAGCCATGAATATACATGAATAATATTATTGGTTTATGTATGAGCCTATATGTATGATTTTGAGAGCCGTGTCTAGCACCGAGCAGCCCGACATTCAAAGGACTACGCCGGTGTCTCATAACCACGTGCCATCATGGGTCTGTAATGATACATTACAATGATAATGATCCCCTCTTTTCATGATATCACGTAATGCATTTCCCTCGCCTAGCAAGCCAGGGTCGACTCTGTCCACTTGAGTGAGATAGTTGGGGCATCATGGAAGGCTCTACCATGATGGTGTCGGTTATGATGAGTCCTCCCATTGTTACGCATGTTTTTACACACAGTTATGTTCATGATAATGGCTCAAGTGATGATTTGATAAAGTTTATCTTATGATGATAAAAATGAATGATTTGAAAACCTTGAGCCTTAGGTTATGTCATGATATTTATGATATGAGCATGATGTTCTACTCTCACGATGTTGTATATGTTTTCATGTATTTTAAATTTCAGTTTTACTTACCGTGCATACTCGGTACATTCCACGTACTGACCGCATACGGTCTATGCTGTATTGTTTCGTGATATAGGATCCGACTCTCAAGTTCATCCTCATCTATAGATCATCTCAGAGTTCACCTTCATCTTATTGGTGAGTCCTCATGTTCCGAGGGACGTTTGACAGACATTTATATTATTTATGTTTCAGTGCTTGGCCGGGTTAGTTGGGGGTTTTGTCTCATCAACCCATCATATGTAGTGAAGGCTTTCAGACAGTATGTAGAACTCATCTTGCGTGTATGTCTAGTGACTCCCTATGTTATATTATGTTTACATTTTCTCTATGCCTTACGTTCAGTTTTCCACTTAAAGAGAATGAAGTTAGATGTATACTTATTCCATGTGTCGACTTGGGGCCTCTCGGGGTTCCTTGTCCTATGTTACGATCCAAGTCTATGTTCGAGTTGTGACAAACTTGGTATCATAGCAATAGGTTTGAAGTGTCCTAGGGTGTCTGAAAGCCACATTAAGTATAGTCTTTCATGGGTGTGAATTTCTCCATTCTTATGACGAAGAGGCTATGAGACATTTAGGAAATGTTCCCTTCTTTCATGATCTATGTCGTGCGATGAATAGTTCTTCTATTCTTCTAATTCGTGCTATTCTCAAATGCAAAATCATGGCTCCTCAAAGAATAAACAGAAGGAGGAATGGAGATGTGAAGGCCACGAGGATGGCAATAGTCATGGGCATCAGCAAGCCCCACCAGTTCAAGAGCCTCAGGCACCAGAGCCGGCTGCCCATGCTGAGTTCCGGGCCATTATTCAGATGCTTGCGCAGGCCTTGACCGCTCAGGTCAATCAGCAGGCCGTTGCGCATGTTCTGCAGAATGGCAACAGAAGCAGCTCGAGTCAGAGACTTCTTGAGGATGAACCCACCGGAGTTCCTTGGGTCCAAGGTAGATGAGGACCCACATGAGTTCGTAGATGAGATTGTTAAAATCACCCAAGTCATGGGGGTGAATGGGGTTGAGTGTGCTGAGTTAGCCTTTTATCAGTCAAAAGGCGTCGTTCATATATGGTTTCGCCAATGGAAGGATAGCAGGGTCGCAAGAGCAGCTCCAGTCACTTGGGAAGAGTTTCTTGTTGCATTCCTAGACCGATTCTTCCATCGTGAGATGAAGGAGCTGAAGACAGCTGAGTTCGTTAATTTGAAGTAAGGGAGAATGACTATACAAGAGTACGCCCTTGAGTTCACACGCCTATCGAAATATGACCCAGAGTTGGTAGCCGATCAGAGGATGTGGGTGAGTAGATTCGTCCATAGAGTAGCGGGTTATTTGGACAAGGATTGCAAGACTGCCATGCTTCATCAGGATATGGACTTTTATCGCATAGTACTATACGCCCAACAGATGGAGGCGGATCATGCGAGGGAGAGGAAGGCAAAGAGGGCTTGAAAAGATAGCCATGGGTTTACTCATCAGAGATCCGGCTGTGGTCACCGCACTCAGTTCCAGTAGCGGTCACTAGCTCCAGCACCATCATCAGCTAATGTTCCATCTAGAACCAAGGGTGATCATAAGAGTAGGGCTTCGAGATCGGGGGATCTAAGGGGCACGCAGATAGAGTGTACCTTCTAAGCCTGCGAAAAGTGTGGCAAGAGTCATGCAGGGGAGTGTTTGCTCAACTCAGATATTTTCTATGGGTGTGGTAGGACCGAAAAAATGCACCGAGTGTGTCCATTTGCTAGACAGGATGGTGATAGGGGTCATACACAGACCACCAGGATAGCAGTAGCTCCAGCATGTTAAGCTCCACAGGAAGCATCTTCTAGTGGGGGTGGCGAACAGTGCCAAAACAGATTCTATGCCCTCGCCCTGCGTCAGGAGAAAGAGACTTCACCTGATGTGATCACAAATATGTTGCATGTTTTTCATATTGATGTTTATGCTTTGCTATATCCGGGGGATACTTTGTCTTTTGTGACTCCTTATATTGCTAGTAGCTTTGGAGTTAGTCCCGAGACTCTGTTAGAACCATTTTTAGTTTCTACTCCTGTCGGTGATTCGGTTGTAGCTAGGCGGGTGTATAGAGGATGCACGGTCACTATATTGCATAAAGTCACTTCAGTAGACCTTGTAGAGTTATCCATGACTAACTTTGATATTATTCTTGTAATGGATTGGTTGTATTCGTGTTATGCTTCTGTAAATTATAGAACCCGTGCGGTGGAATTGAGTTTTCCGGGTGAATCAATTTCGGACTGGAAGAGTAGTTCAACTGTACTAGCAAGTCGATTTATTTTATATATCTTAAGTCCAGAAAGATGATTTGTAAGGGTTGCATGTATCATCTAGTTAGGGTTAAGGATGTTGAGTCTGAGACCCCGATAATCCAGTCAGTTCTGGTGGCGTGTGAGTATCCAGAGGTCTTTCCTGATGATTTACTAGGTGTTCCTCCTGAGCAGGAGATTGATTTTGGTATTGACCTTCTACCCGACATGCAGCCTATATCTATCCCTCCTTACAGGATGGCTCCAGCCTAGCTAAAAGAGTTGAAGGATCAAATGAAGGACCTATTAGATAAGGGCTTCATTAGACCGAGCAAGTCTCTATGGGGTGCACCGGTGTTATTCGGAGAAGGATGGTTCGCTTTGGATGTGCATTGATTATCGGTAATTGAACAAGGTCATAGTTAAGAACAGGTATCCCTTACCTAGTATCAATGATTTGTTTGACCATCTTCAGGGTGCCAAGTGTTTCTCAAAGATAGATCTCAGGTCCGGATATCATCAACTCAGTGTGATATTTCGAAGACAACTTTCAGGATGTGGTATGGTCATTATGAGTTTATAGTTATGTCCTTTGTACTAACAAATACTCCTGCAGCTTTTATGGACCTGATGAATAGGGTGTTCAAGCCATATTTGGATATGTTTGTGATCGTGTTCATCTATGACATCCTTATATACTCTCTAAGCAAGGAGGAGCATGCCGCTCATTTTATAGTAGTGCTTTAGAATCTCATTTGATCGCCAATTGAATGCAAAGTTCAGCAAGTGAGAGTTTTGGTTGAACTCGGTGGCATTTTTAAGCCATTTAGTAACAAGCGAAGGCATAAAAATAGATTCTCAATAAATTGAGGTAGTGAAAAATTGGCCTAGACCGGTGAATCCTTCGAATATTCGGAGTTTCTTGGGTCTAGCTGGCTACTATCGGAGGTTTGTTGAAGGTTTCTCATCTATTGCATCACCTTTGACCAAGTTGACTCAGGAAAACGTAAACTTCCAACGGTCGGAGGCTTGTGAGAAGAGCTTCCAAGAGTTGAAGACTCGACTTACTTCAGCACCGGTGTTGACCCTACCAGAGGGTACTGATGCTTTTGTGGTGTATTGTGACGCTTTGAGGGTCGGACACGGGTGTGTATTGATGCAGCATGAAAAAGTGATAGCATATTCCTCAAGACAGTTGAAAGTCCATGAGAAGAATTACCTGACCCATGATCTTAAATTGGCCTCGGTGGTGTTCACATTGAAGATATGGAAACATTACTTGTATGGAGTCCATGTGGATGTGTTTATGCACCACAAGAGTATATGTGTTCACGCAGAAAGATCTCAATCTTCGGCAAAGGAGGTGGTTGGAGCTACTTAAAATACTATGATATGAGTGTCCTTTACCATCCGGGTAAGGCTAATGTGGTAGCGAACACACTTAGTAGGCTCTCTATGGAGAGTGAGTCCGATGTGGATGAGGGAAAGAAAGATCTGGTGAAAGACGTCCATCGACTTGAAAGGTTAGGAGTTAGGTTGGTCGACTCGGCCGATAGCGGTGTTGTTGTGCAGAACAGATCAGAATCGTCCTTGGTGAAGGATGTGAAAGCTAGAAAAGATAAGGATCTAATTTTGGTAAAGCTGAAAGAAGCCGTTGGAAGTCATAAGGTGGAGGTCTTCTCCCACGGGAGAGATGGTGTCCTTTGGTACAGGGTCACCTATGTGTTTCGGATGTCGATGATTGGAGGAGTCGGATGATGCATGAGGCTCATGGATCTAGGTACTCTATTCACCCAGGTGCCACCAAGATGTATCATGATTTGCGGGAAGTATATTGGTGGAATGGCAGGGAGAGGGATATTGCATAATTCGTAGCCAAGTGCCTGAACTGTCAGCAAGTGAAGATTGAGCATCAAAAGTCGGGAAGCGTTCTTCAGGATATTAGCATCCCCACTTGGAAGTGGGAAGAGATTAATATGAATTTTATCACAGGCCGGCCCCGTACTCATCGACACTATGATTCTATATGGGTTGTGGTAGACAGGTTGACCAAGGCTGCACATTTTCTACCGGTCAAGACTATGGATTCGACGGAGGATTATGCCAAACTGTATATCTGAGAGTTGGTTTGATTGCATGGAGTGCCCTTGTCTATCATTTTAGATCGAGGTACTCAATTTACCTCTCAGTTTCGGCGGTCTTTTCAAGAAAGTCTTGGGACTCAGGTTAAATTCCGCACAACATTTCATCCGCAAACGGATGGTCAAGCGGAGCGGACAATTCAAACTCTCGAAGACATTTTGAGAGCTTGTGTAATGGACTTTAAAGGTAGTTGGGATGATCACTTGCCCCTGATTGAGTTCACTTACAATAACAGCTATCGCTCTAGTATCCAATTGGCACCGTTCGAGGTTCTCTATGGGCGGAGATGTAGATCGCCCATCGGATGGTTTGAGGTTAGTGAGGCAGCTATGATAGGGCCAGACTCGGTTCATGAGTCTATGGTGAAGGTTCAGTTGATAAGGGACAGGCTGAAAACCGCTCAGAGTCGTCAAAAGTCATATGCTGATGTGAGGAGGAGAGAGTTAGAGTTTGAGGTGGATGATTGGGTATTTCTGAAGGTATCACCCATGAAGGGAGTAATGCGGTTTGGGAAGACAGGAAAACTCAGTCCCAGTTATGTTGGTCCCTATCGGTTTATGAGAAGAGTTGGTAACGTAGCGTATGAGTTGGAGTTGCCCTCAGAATTATCTTCCGTGCATCCTGTGTTTCATGTATCGCTTTTGAAGAAATGTTTGGGAGATCTAGCTCTAGTAGTCCCGGTGGACAGCATTGGTGTGAAAGATAGCCTCAACTATGAGGAGGTGCCAGCGGAAATATTGGATCGACAGGTTTAAAGGCTAAGGAACAAGGTAGTAGCTTCAGTAAAAGTATTATGGAGGAATCAGCATGTTGAAGGAGCTATGTGGGAGGCCGAAGCGGATATGGTTGCTAGATACCCACATTTATTCTCTACCGGCTCAGTTCCGACTTGAGGTATCAATTTTGCCCTATGACTCCATTTATTTTTTATGTTCAGTTCATGTGTTAAAGTTTCTTTTAGGTGTAAGGATGTGTATGTGAAACATGAGATCAGTTCAACTATGTGATATGTATCGGAGGTAGCAATTCTGTTAGTTTTCAGTTTAAATGATCAGTATTTGAATATGATAATTTCATGTTATGTTTTCTGCTTGTTTCCTACATTCGAGGAAGAATGTTCCAAAGGGGGAGATATTATAATACGCCAGAAGTGCCTAAGAGTAGACTCGGGAGTTAAAAGTTGAAAACTGCTGAAATTAGGAAAAATATTGCAGAACGGGTGACCCAACGGATCATTGGTCCAACCAAAGATCCGTTGGGATGAGTCGTGGAAAGTATCTAGACTGGGGCAGTGGAAGCAACGACCGATGTAATG
>JACEIK010013992.1:4334-23178 GCA_018107945.1 Datura stramonium
TTAGAGTTGGTTTGCACCAAATTTAGAGCCTGTTTGGATAGCTTTTTACTTGTGGCTTATAAGTCAAAAGCTCTAAGTTAAAATTTCTAACTTATGACTTTTGACTTATTTTTGTTTTTTTACCTTAAAAATAAGTGTTTAACTTAAATTTTATCCGAACACTATAAAATAAGCCAATCCATATAGGCTCTTAGTGCAACACTAAATTTAAAGCTAAGGTTGGAGATGCTCTTAGCAATATATGAAAACCTTTTAAATAACTAGATTGCGTAAAGCATTGCCAGTGTATAGAAATTATATAACTTTTAGTTATGTTATATAGAAGAATTTTAATATTAGCAACATGATTTAACCAATTTCAGATTATCAATCTACTAGTTTTCTTTTAAAAACTATACCATATCTTTTGGAGGGTTATTAATGTTGGTTAGGTGAAGAATAAAGGAATTGGACACCATCTGTAGCACTCGTTAGGTATCATTATGCGGGGACTAGTTGATTTTGCCCCGTTCTTTTACAATGACTTAATATTATGGTGTCATTTCCATTAAAAAAACACGTGTCAGCTAGAACATTCTGTACTATGTCATGGTAAAAGAGTATGTCTTCTTTAGTTTTTCTTTTCTATTTTGGTGAGGGCCGTAGTTTTGTTCCGTTTGCCAAATTCAGCCGGAACTAACACTCTTAACAACTTTGCTAACATTGTTGTCTACAAAAAATTATTTTGACTCATAATCCGAATAATATGTTTATAGGCTATACTTATTAGTTGAAAATATGTTTTATACATGTTAGCACTCATATAGTTGATCCCTGTTCTAGGATTGATTTAGTCTTTTAGATATTTATACGTTTCGGAAATATAAGTTTAACCCTCTAAGGAACTTTGTTAAAGATTGTGACTGCAATAAAACTATCAACTCATACATGTCAAATTGTCACTGGATCTCTCTCGTAGGGGTGCACTCGTTTTCCTTTTAGGCAAATAGTGAAATTGCTTTCAAATATGCATCATCAAGGTTTCTTATTATTGCCAAGACACATGATCAAGCATGTGGAATTTTCTTGCATCACTGTGGATAGAGAATACACATATTTAAATGCTTACTTTCACTTTATAGGATCCCAAGAAGTACAGCATTTCCTGGATTCTGATGAATTTTGCACAAACCATGAAAACTGCGAGGCGAGGCATGACCAGATCAAGATGACAAAGGGTTTTATATCAAAGGAACCAGTCAAAGGACATATGGTAAGTCCTCCGTTTCCTTTTTATTTTACATCCATTCTTGTAGGATGTGAATGTTGTGAAGATCATAAAATTCCCTACATTGTGGCTGGCAGGTGAATGTTGTGAGAGGTCTCAAGTTATTCGAAGATGTTTTTACTCCGAATGAACTCTCTAAATTAGATGACCTTGTGAATGAACTTCGAGTTGCTGGTCAAAATGGTGAACTCTCAGGTGGATCCTGTGATTCGTGACGCTTTTATAGTTATTGTTGTTTCCTTTTTGGGGCGAAGTTATGAGATAGTAAAAGGACACCTTCTGTAGTTTTGCTGGAGCAGGTTTGGGCATTTGTTTTTCTTTATGACTAATTGCAGCTGCCTTAAATCATTGTTTGTAACTTGGTGCTTGAGTTTGAAGCTGATTTTGTTTTCACTTAAACTTCTCTTTTGCTTATGATCTGAACCATACAAGCACCAAAAACATCACCTAAAGTTAAACTTCTACTTATTCTTTTTTGGTAGCCTTGTCAGGTTTTGCTATGCCAGCAATGTCGAATCTGATTTACTGTTTACTTCTCCAATGTGATCTTGGGATAATTTCCTAATTGATTTGTGACTGTGTTTCAGGTGAAACTTTTATTTTGTACAACCAGCAGGTGAAGGGCAGCAAAAGAGAGCTAATTCAACTTGGTGCACCAATTTTTGGGCATGTAAAAGAGGATGCCACATGTCAAAAGAGTAAGAAACCGCATCTTAAAACATACCATCTGCTGTTGCTAGTTGTGGTTTACAAGATTTGACCATTGAACCCCTTTCCTCCTTAACTTTAATCTCCCGTTCTAATTCTATAATACCCATCATAATTGGGAATGTTAACTCTCAGGTCACAATGAGCCCATTCCAGCTCTTCTGCAAGCTGTCATAGACCACCTGATTCAGTGGCATCTAATATCAGAGAGTAGAAGACCTAACAGCTGCATCATCAACTTCTTTGATGAGGTATATGCATTTATTCTAGGGTTATGTTGGCCTGCAACACTTTTATCAGTATAGAAATGAAGCCTAAATGCTTGTCTGCTACTTATATAGGGCGAGTATTCACAGCCTTTCCTGAAACCACCTCACTTGGAACAGCCAGTGTCCACCCTTGTCTTGGCTGACTCAATGATGGCATTTGGGCGAACGCTTGTATGCGACAGTGAAGGGAACTACAAAGGCTCGCTCATGCTTTCTTTAAAAGAGGGGTATGTACTACATTTCTTTTAGGTGCTTTACACTGATGAAGCTTTTGCTCTCTAGTTCAGATTGGTTCAGTGATACAATCTTAATTTAGAAATAAAAGGACTTTGCCAGAGGTTCAGCCATAACATGAAATCTTTTCTTCAATGTTTGTTGAGGTTCCATTTGATGATCGTCACTCTAAAACAAAGCACCCGTGGTCTACTAAACTAAGAGCTCCTTCATTTTCTCCTGGTAAATTAATGAAACTGTATGAGATGAGAGACAAAAGTTTAGAAAGTCCCCTGAGGACAATGCTGATAGGGCTTCCCACGTATTAACCAGCTTCTTTTGATTTGAACTTGTATCCAAGCACTTGTTTTCCCTTTTCTTTTCCCCCAATGAAAATTCTTACTTACGGTTGGTTTTCTACCTGTTGTTTAATATTTGCAGGTGTCTTTTGGTCATGAGGGGAAATAGTGCTGATATGGCCAGACATGCCATGTGCTCATCTCCTAACAAAAGAGTTACAATTACATTCTTCAAAGTCAGAACAGAGATGGAAAACAACTTTCCAGAAGTTGCTCCTCTGACTAGAGCCATGACCTTATGGCAACCTGGTGTTCCAACACAATATGCAACTGCAAATGGAGCACACAATAGTTATGAGCCAATGAATGTGGTCCCCAAATGGGGTGTGGTTCGAGCTCCAATGGTTATGCTAGCGCCGGTGCGTCCTCTAGCTATTAACTCCCGGAGGGCTCCTCGCGGTGGTACTGGTGTGTTTCTGCCATGGAATGGTGGATCCAGAAAACCTGCAAAGCATCTTCCACCGCGTGCTCAAAGAGGACGGTTCCTTGCACTACCTCCCCCTGGTGACTCGCCTAAATCAGAGACCGCTTCAGAACCAAGTTTGGATCTCGATAGCAAATCACCATAGATTCTCCAGTTTGAAGTCTTTAAACACCCTTTGTAGCTGAAGGGGATTTCTCCTACTGTGTACAATGAGTGAGCATGAATTTGCCTTCTTTTTTCTTATGGTTTCTTCAAAAGGTTTTCCTTCTCTTTTTTTTTACATAGAGACTAGGTGTTGGCTGCTATACCTGTTCACCTATGTGATAGGCTTTAGAGAGAACTGAGCTTAGGTAAATGGAATGTATACTAGCCAAACAAACAGGCTGAATTTTGTATTTAAGTTTTCGTTTTCACATCCATCTCTTTGAGGTCAGTAGGGGATCATTTTAGGTAGTTAATCATATTTGGTTTTTGTGGTTATCTGGAATTCATTATTATTGACTGATTCAGCCTCAACATCCCAACTTACTTAAAACTCATCAAAATTTTGGTCACAAAGGGGCAGTTTCAGCAAATGCCTGGGAAAATTTTGGTTTTAAACTTCCTCTCCACTGACATGTAACTAGAATTGGAGCTAACCAACATATAATGAGACAAAAACCACCTGAGGAAGTGCTGAGAGATCAATCGCTGTTGGTGCAAGGAGATAGCAGATTCCTGATAAGCACAAAATGATGACTAAATCTGAATTTCTAAACTTACATCAAAGCATATGCAGATGGCATAAAGTACTCAGAACCAGTAAGGAAGCAAATTACAGTTATCTAACAGCAATATACCATTTCATCAAGCAATTAACTATAGAATTCCCGATAACTGAACCACGATATACATGGAATACAAAGACATGTTCACTTTATAAATGAAGAACTGGACATAACAATCTTGACTAAAAACTAAGAAGCTCAGTAAGAAGAATGAAAATGAGCACAATTGAACAAACTGCGTCATACAATAGAATATTATCTTACTGTTTACTCCATATCAAGCCTTAAAACTTTAATTTCTCAAGTTCTATTGCACATTGACAACTTTAGCGTCTAATTTCCGCATATCTCAAATTTGGTTGAAAATCAAGCTTTCAGAGGCTCATCATCTCCAATATTTCAAATCAAATCTTCATCATTCTCTACAACATTAAGCCAAGATGAGTAACTACAGAGTCCTCTTTTCTATCTGCATAATGCTGATACTCTTTCCTGCCTATCAACTGCACCCAAACTAAAAGTGTTTTTCAAGTACCTGAACAAAAACTCTAGATCACCATAAGTTGCCTGCTTTGTAATTGAATCCTGCTTGGTTGATTCATTTAAATTACAGTACACTTGCTTTGTGAAATTCGCGAATCTTCAGCAACATAATCCTTATTTCCCTGCTCATCACCTTTTGCTTTGACATTGCTCTCTTGCTCATCAACATCCCAAGACAATTCTTCTTCTTCATGTATAGATATGGCTCTCTTTACAAGGCTAACTCTAACACTCCTGAGCTCAGGTGTTGAGCACGAATTTTGCTTTTATTTAATTTTATAACTACTTTTCAAAGACTGCTTTCTTTCACTTAGAAATTAGGTGTTGGCTGTTATACCCATTCATCTACAACTAAGGTAAGCTTCAGAGATACCTGACAGTAGATAAGTGGAGTGGCCGAATATTTGCCTTGAAGACGAAACTAGCTCAACTCAGAAGGTGAACCTTATTGCTATACTTTTGTTTTGCTTTTGGTGTAAAGTGAATTTGCAAATGAGGCTGAAAGAATCCTAGAATTCATTGAATCCTCCCTACACATGTAAATGAGGCTGAAAGAATCTTATTTTGGCATCTCTCATGTAAATATCATAGCACTTCCTTGGTGCTATGTTTTCTAGTTATAAAACTTACATTAAACAAAAAACTTGTCTTTAAGTTTCCGTTTTCCAGATCATATGTTGCAGGCCAGTAATAGTTGCTTTTAGGTAAATTATATTTAGTTTTCATGCTTCCTGAACTGGATTCCATCTTTATTGATCTATTCACCCTCAGGATGCAGCTCTTGCTTTAAAATGCCTCAGTATTTTGGTGAATACAGGGGGCACTTCCAGTAGTATATGCCAAGCGAAATTTGGTCTGAACTTCCTCCCAAGCCCCCAAGCTTGCTGACATTACTTCATCAATAGAACTGACACTATATTGTGACATTGAGATATGAAAGTCGATTCTTCAAACTTCCCCAAATGTCAATAATGTTTTGTCATCCTATATTGCACGGCCTACATACCACCCTTAAAAGATTGCTTAGGTGCAGACGTAGGCTGGTAAAACACTTTTTTAGCACATGTGCATCCTAAACAAGCATGCTTCCTAAAATTTGGTAGCTAAACTAGGAGGAGATATGAATCATTGCTTTAAAGTCTTTCAGGGAAGAGAAACTATTTGGTAGTTCAAAACTAAAGATATGGATCTCAGTCATTGGAAAACCTTAATCGACACAGTCGCTGACAGCCACCAACTAGTTTATATCTAGTTTATACTCGAGCATCCACCTTCTTTTACCTTTTTGATAAGACTTTTTGTTATTACAAATAACACAACATATGGAAACACATTCACAATCATGCACCTTCAGACACTGATTTACTAAGGACAAAGAGGCTACTCTATGTTGATAAAGGTGGGGCGTGTTTCATTTCTTCCTCCCAATTAGAAGCTTTATCCAAATGAAGATTCTCTGCAGACTACAGAGTTGCCTTACTTTACTGTTGCTATGCTTATATAAGTGGCTGAAACTGGTCGACCAATGATGAATTAAGCTAAGATATGAGGCGAATATATGATCACTTGAGGGGACCTACTATGAGAGCATTTAATTTGAGTAAGGATATAAATTAAGCACCGCGATGGGAAAAAATAATCAAAATCTAAGAGTAATCTGCCTCCTCCCCCGGGACAAATACCACATTGCAAGCATTAATAACGTGATTCCAAAGAGCTGAACACATTTCATAGGGGAGTTCATAAATGCAACAGAATAATGGGATAACATTTTGTCTATGAACATCATTGCTTTCATTCAAATTTCCCAAGTATACAAAAGGCACAAAAACATGTTCACTTTATAAATGAACAGCCGGACATAGAAATCGTGATTAAACTAAAAAGTTCAATATAAAGAATGAAAATCATGAAGCACAATTAAACAAACTGCCTGAGACAATAAGCATTATCTTACTTTACTAGGTTTCAAGCTTTAAAGTTTAATTCTTGAGTTCTGTTGTATGTTGACTGCTTCAGCATCCAGCTTTCTGCATATCTTAAGTTTGATTGAGGATCTAAGCTTTCACAGGCTCATCATCATCTTCAATATCCCAACACAAATCCTCATCATCCTCTTCAACACTAAGCCTCTTCCTCAAATCAGCTCGATTAGAGCTTGCAACATGAGAAGTTGCCTTTTTGTCATCATTACCCTCAATGTCTTCAATCTCAGCCCAATCCAAGTCGTCCTCATCAGCCCCAGTCTTTTGACTTGAAGCAACAGGGACATCACCATCTTTCCCAGATTCATCCCTATCACCTTTTCCCTCTGAAGCTTTTACGATCCCTTCCTCCTTATCCAGAGAAGTAACTTCAGTGTCTTCTTTCTTTCTATCTTTGCTATTCCCACTTGATTCTATGATCTGACTCTTGTCACCACCATCTACATTAGACTGATTCTCTTCTTTCCTATCAACAGAAGCTGAACTTAAAGTTTGTGATTCATCACTATGAGTGGCCTGTTTTACAACATTGGTGGAATCCTGCTTGCTTGGTTCATTTTTATCAGTAGGAACTTCCTTTGCAAAGTTGGTTGCATCTTGCTTGCTTGGTTCACTTTTATCAGTCGGCACTTCCTTTGTTTGGTTGGTCGAATCTTGAGTAGCAGATTCATTCTCATCAGAAGCCAATTTCTTTACATCATTCACAGAGCTTTCAACAACAGAACCCTCTTTCCCCTTCTCATCAACTTTTAATTTGGCATTGCTCTCTTGTTCATTATCATCATCATCATCATCAACATCCCAGGACAATTCTTCATCATCATCTATAGATATTGCTCTATTCACAAGTTTAGCTCTTACACTCTCTTGCTGCTTAAGCTTGTACACTTTATAAAAATAACGACACCAAAAGGTCTCATGGTCAACTTCATTGGGCACTACCCTTTTGTATATACCTTCCAAAGATTCATTTTCTCCAATCAAGTTCTCAACTTCCTTACTCTTCTCCTTCAAATCAAATTCAGATTTCCATTTCTTGTACTCCTCCAAATCCTCAGGTTCCACGCAGAATGTGTTCGGGTCACTTTGTATATTCATCAGTTGAGATTCGAACCGACTGAACCGGGCCGAGTTCAGGCTCCGATTCGCATCTGGGGTGTCGGTTTCAGCGTCAGAGGAAGCGAGAAGGGTATCTTTACCCTGTGATATAATCTCAGTTGTCGATTTGATGACGCCGTCAATGGCCTGGCTGACGGTAGTTCCGACCTCGATCGAGTTAGGAAGATCCTTAACGGCCCGACTAGCTACTTCACGGAACAATTCGGTTTCTTTCTTCAACCCGGATCCGAATTCCTGCAGATCCCGGCGGTAAGTCTCGAGCACCGACTCGGATCGGATTGACAATGTCTTGAACAGACCTCCGAAGCTCCAAAGACCACCATCACCACCGTCGGCTGTTGAATCAGATCCTGAATTGGGTTTCTCAGGCGATTGAGAATTCTGATCCGGGTCAACATCTACATCCTTTTCATAGCTGTCATGTGAATGTTCCCTTGTAGAATCTTGGGGCTTTTTGGAGAGTGGAGGGTCCGGATCCGGTTCATCAGATAAGATAGATTTGAAGAAATCCATAGCTTAGTAAATCAGTGGAATGAAGAATCGATTTGGAGGGAAGAGTTCAGTTGTCTGAAATTCGCTTTGCTTATTCTTCCGTCAAAAGTGTCAATCTTGAAGACGATGTTGTCGCCAGTTGGCAGTTCCCACTCTCAGACAAAACTCTATTGGTGGGCCTGCTTTGCTTTGGACTTACTCTTTTGTGATATATTACTGGACTACTTTTAACAATGTTGGGCCTGAATAGTTCTGTTTAGCGGAAAATTTCATAAGTAGTGATATTTAGCGAGATTTTTGTTATAAATGTATTTGTATTATACTGAATGTTTATAAAGATATTTGTATTGTAGTAGATACAAGTGTTTATATTATAGTGAAAGTCTATTTTTTGGAGAAAGGTTATGAGAATTTTTTCGGGTTCTCCTTTATTGTATTTCATCCCATCAAGATAAATAATAATTTCTTCTCTCTTTCTCTATAATATTCTTGTTCTTTCTTTATTATTTCATAATATGTTATCAGCACGAGTCTCTGCCTTGAGCACTCACTTTGAAAGATCTGAGGTAAGAAAAATTAAAATTCGAAAGATGTATTATTTAACCACAGGAGTGATATTCCTTTGATGATATTATTGCTCTACGACTCTACCGTCTCAAAATTTAAATGCCAAGGTATTATTTTTCTATTTATTTTAATATGGCTAACCTTACGAAACTTGATTTCATTGTCCTTTAAAGTTCGGGTAAGAACTACCTTTCATGGGTGTTGGATGCTGAAATCCATATGGATGCAATGGGTCTTGGAGACACCATTAAAAGTAAAAATAAAGCATCAAATCAAGATCGTGCTATATATCAAGACTATAAGTTTGTTCATGAGTATAACTCATAAACATTCACAATTATTTCTAAGTTGAAACTATGTGGAGCGACTATTAATGATGTTGATATGATGGAATATGTGGTAGTAAACAAAATTAATTGAGAGCTCCGGAAGAGCTAATGTGTTACTATTGTCGTAAGTCTCAAAAGAAAACTTATAAGTTTCAAAAATATTTTTTTAAAAATTGAGACTATAAATTATGGGAAGATCTAATATCTTCATATTACTACAATTGAAGCGGGTTATAAATATTTATGTAAAAGATTTACCCGACGTTTTTTTTATTTGTAGTACATAAATATGAGTATGATGACAAAATCACATACAAAAGTAAACTAGAAGTTTATTGAAATAAAGATAAGTTGGCATAACTGGTTGGCCATCCCGGTTCAAATGTGATGCAAAAATAATTGAGAATTCACGTGGCAATATGTTGAAGAAATATAAAATTCTTGAAGGTGCAACACGTGATGGCGTTACATGATAGAATGATGTTGATGTTAAGATTGGAATTATATTATTGAAATTTTGAAAGCTTTATAAAAGGGTGTTGAATAGGCGTTTCACCTACCGTGGCTTAGTTCTTGTGAATTATATCATGGTATGGTCAATGTGTTTTGATATGCCCGATTGATTTTTGCGAGGTTGTTCTTTCGGTGTTTAAATTAAGAGCATAGTTCCAAATTATAAAATCTTGTTGATAATGTTGGTTCATATCTAAGTTGGTTTAGCAAAAATTGAATGCCTCAAATTATAGCTAAATCGTTGGACCTGAGAACCAAAATGAAAATAAAATTTGGTATGAGATATGTTTATTTAACATATAGCAGCAATGAATGCGTCAGTAAACCAGGTTTCCTATCTGAAATTTGCATGTGCGGTATATGATTCAATTGCTCCGCCTGATACCTGAAAGATGGGTCCCAGATGAAGCAGGGGTAAATATTAATTTTCTAACATTAGAGGAAGAAGTAGTTAGGCGAAAAAGAGTGTTAGGATGAATTATCTAGATCACCGAAAAAAATGTGAACTTAAAGTTCATAGATAATTCACTTGCAAATATTACAAATTAATTGCCGGATGCATTTGTTATTTTATTTTATAATTCGGTTGCAAATGCTCCAATGAAAGGTCATGAAGGACAAGGTCATGAGGCAGCACAGAAGCATGATAGACCAAGCGGTTCCAAATATAGAACTCCTTAAGAAGAAGGAGTGGAGCAAATGATTAAGATGATTTATAATGATTAGGCAAGTGCTTTAAGAAAGCACTATGATATCTTTGCATTAATAATGTAGCAAAGGTTTAGGTACGAAAATGATGAAAATGAAGAGATCTCGATAAGTTATGTCGCATTGAAACTATCAAAATGATCGTTGATGATACCTTTGATATAATATAACGCTTTCAAAATTATAAATATTGACGAGGATCTTGAATTCAAATCTGTCAAAAGTATGGACGGATAAATGATTGATAAATAAAAATACACAATTCAAGTATAATGCCGTGGGCGCAAATGAACTCTTTGTGGCATAAAGATTTTTCGCAAATCGACATTATTATATGGAGAGAGGTCCTTATGTGGTGGATGCAATTTATTTTGAGGTAACTCATAAGTCGGCAATAAATGAAAACTTGATATGTGTATAATGAAATTATTTTATGCATATAGACTAAAGGATATATGAAAATCCTTGAAGGATTTAAAAGAACGGAGAAATTCTTAGTCCTGAAGTACCATATCTTAGTGTGATTGATACGCTAATGTATCTTGCTAACACTACAAGACTGATATAGCCTTTTGATTAATTTGTTAGCAAGATATAGTTCTCTAATCCTATTAGGAGACATTGAAATGGGATCGAACCACATGTCCAGGTATCACAAAGGACTATCGATATGAGCTTATTTATTCTAACAATTGAGTCCGTCATGTTGAGATTCTGCCGATGTAGGGTTTTCTCTGTCCTACAAGATCGATCTCAAAGGCGGCAAGTGTTCATACCTTGGAGAGTCTTGTCATATCTTGGAGATCTGAAAGGTCTCTGATAATGCTTAAGTCGTCATCTTTGAGATAATACTTATTCATGAAGCAAGTTGAGAGTGTGTAGTTGAGGTAAATGATACATCTCGTTAGACAAAAATGTGGTTTGAAATGTGACAAAGTACCCCACAATTTATATGAAGATAATACTGGCATGCATAGCACAACTAAAGCAAGGATTCATAAAGGAGATAGAGCGGCAAATCTAGCCAAAGTTTTCTACATACGCAGGCTCGAAAGAATGGTGATATCAATGTGCAACGAATTCATTCAGAAGAGTGACAATGTGGCTGATTTATTCACTAAGTCTCTACAGCCATAACTTTCAAGAAGATTGGGATCTGAGTCCAAGGATGTTCAAAGGGAGTTAATATGCGTTGTTTTCCCTTACGAGGTTTTGTCTCACCTAGTTTTCCTTGTAAGGTTTTAATGGTGACAAAATGTGTATTGTGAATATGTACTCTTTTTCCTTATTCAGATTTTCAGCGATTTTTCTAGTAAGGTTTTAGACGAAACTACATTATACAGTAAATAGACATTCGGGCGCGGGGGAGGTTATAAATGTATTTGTATTATAGTGAATGCATAAAAGTATTTGTATTATAGTGAATGTACATAAAAGTATTTGTATTGTAGTGGATACGTGTGTTTTATATTATAGTGAAAATCTTATCTTTGGGAGAAAAGTTAGGAGGAATTATCCCTTTATAAATTAGAGGGTTAACCTTGGAATTGTTTCATCCAATCGAAATAAATTTTCTCTCGCCTGCTCTTTCTGATATTCTTGTTCTTTAGATTATTATTTCATAATAATTTTTGTTTTTTCCTTCAAAATGTAGCAATATAATTTAGTTTAAGCATGTGCAAAATATATTATATCATGTGCATGCAATATATGATACTAATTGAAATTATTGTGAATATAATTTTTTAATTTTAATTATATGTATATGTATGTATTTCAAAGGAAAAGCTAAATGTATGCGTATGCATGCAGGCGTCAATTGTGTGTGGCCAAGTTTGAATTGATATGTGTTTTGGATTGTATATGCGAGTCAATTATATTTGAAGCGTATATAAAATGTATGTAAGTGTATATTATGCGGGAGGGAATACCAACGCTTTAAAATATATGTTGTATATATATCATATGTGTATGTCAAGTATTTCTTGACATCTCAGTGAAGGGGAGTGCTGCTTTCACTAGGTTTTAGATACTGACTATGTATGTGTTTGTATATACGCTATTAAAATACATAATGTCACTTTGTTTATAATTGTTTAAAATATCAGCATAAAGTAATAAGGAGTCAAATAGCTATATTAGATAATTTTCTCTTCTTTTTATGGGGCGGGAATTGTGAAACTTTCATCGATGTTCCCTATTTGAACAATTTATTTAAAAATGACCTTTTTAAAAAAGAAAATATGTAATTTTAGTGCGGTCTAAAAATTTCTTTTAGCTCAGTAAAATGGCACAATAATATATAAATCTCATAATTTAGAAGTGGGATTTGGAGAGGGAGTAGAATGTCTGTGACGCTACTTGAGTCGGAGAATGTTTGTCAAAATGGGTCAACCCAACCCAGCCCCTGGCCTTGGGCCAAAAAATTTAATGGTACAGGACGGAGTTGACCACCGTTTAAGGGCCTTAAAATGAGTCGGTGACCCGATACAAAGAGGGTCATGGTATGGCTTGGTAACCCTTCATTTTTATTTTTTATAAAAATTTCTTTTCAATATATATTTAAACTTATAATTGTAATGATTTACTAACATTCTAACATATGATTATATGAAAATACATAGTTCTATGATAACTTATAACAAATTCAACACAAACACATTGTCAAGCATATTTAAATTCGCTGAAAAAATTATCTTAGTTAACATCTTCATTTTGTCTACATTCATAAGAAAATTTAATTGGTCATAACATCGACAACTATATATAAAAATTAATAATATATAAATTCACTTCAAAGCATTACCACTTTAATTTAGGTAAATCGTGCAGCCCAGATTTGATTCTTGATAAGTGTTTACAGATATTTTCATGATGGATGCATTTTTATCTTGGTTAGTAGGAATTTAATACTAAATGAGTAAAGTATCATGTAAGATATTAGAATTTATATTCGGTAATCACTTTCTAGTTTACTTCTTTTTTTAATTTTCTTTTAAATTGAACTACGATCATGAATACAACTTCTATATGATTATTAGAATTAAACGCTAAATGAGTAAAGTATTGTGTAAGGTATTAAGACTTATTCGGTAATCAATATTATTAGTTGTTACTTCTTTTTTAAACAATCTTCTTTTAAAAATTAAATAGTCTTTTGGCTGCGAGAATTTAGCTGGAAGTCGACCTCGAGGACGGCGGTCGACTTATATCGAACTTATAAGCCTCGGTTTAAATGGGATAAAAAAATCTTAACCCTGACCACACCTGTAGCGGACTATGTTGGGTACAGCCTCAAGGGCCAAGCCCATTTTAACGGCTCTACTCAAAGATAGAAAGATTGTTTACGTGAAACTCGACTCAAGAAAAAAATAGTCAAAAAGCGATCTACAAAAAAAATAAAAAGTATAAGAAATAACATATAATTATAAAACATCAAATAGTAACTTCTGATAAAATATTATGATAGTGAAATCTGAGAAACAACGAGATAGTAAAAAAATTTGAAGAATGACGACTACGGGGCAATATTGCAACTCTTTTAGTATGAATTGGTAACAAGACGACGCATTCTTTACCTACTAACCTTTATACAATTTGCACCTTCCCATGACCTTGATCTAAATTCATGTCCTCGGTAGGTAGAGTGCGTCATGTCCTATCTAATTACTTCTCCCTAATGTTTCTTCGATTACACCCCTCACACCCTCTTTTGAAATCGTCCATGTCGTCTCTCGCGCCTCCACGTTGGGGTATCGTACCTCTGCTTAACATACTAGAACCATCTTATTCTCATTTACTTGCATCTTGCCACTTTAGCATAGCCACTCCCACCTTGTCCTTATATCCCTCACTTTATTCATATTTCTCCTTGTATTCTCACACATCTATCGTAACATCCTCAGCTTACCGAAACTTTGACTTACGAATGTGGGAGTTCTTGATTGGTCAACAGCCTCATATAGCATAATCGGTCTAATTACCACTTTCTGTGAACTTGCCTTTAAGTTTGGTGGAACATGCATCATAGCGGGGCTCCAGTGCGGCCTCCATTTTAATCCCGTCTATATCAATATAATGAGTGTAAATCGCATCAATCTCTGGATTTTCTTGGATAATAGATCTAAAATACTTGAAACTTCCTGCTTATGATTTGCACTTTGTGAATCAAGCCTCATTTCATATCTAGTCTCATTGTGTTACATCACGGAACTTACACTTCAAGTATTCTTTCTTGATCCTACTCAATTTGAACTCTTTAGACTCTAGGGTTTGTGCAAAACCTCCAACACGTTAGCTCTGTCCCGAAAGTCTAAATCAATCAGAACTATATCGTCACCAAATAGCATACACCATGACACTTCACCTTGAATTTGTTGCCTCAATACATCTATCACATAGGCAAATAAAAATAGGCTAAAAGGTTGATCCAGGATGCAATCCCATCAAAGCTTTGGAAAGTGTTTTGAAGTCGTACTCCCCATATCTTGCCCAACTACTTGGCTCCCTCGTACATATGCTTGATTGTGTCTTAGTATGCTGCATAGGTATACCTCTAGCCTATAAGCACCTCCATGAAACCACCCTTGGGACTTTGTCGTAAGTCTTCTCTAGATCGATGAACATCATATATAAGTCCTTTTTCCTCTATTTGTACTATTCCGCTGGTCTCACTTACAAGATGAATGGATTACGTATTTGAGTTCTGGTATGAACCTGTTGGTTCTCGAGAAATATTCACGCGACCGCATCACTCACAATCTCGCCGCTTTTCCCGAGCTTTAATAGTGTGGCTTAGTAGTTTGATACCCCTATGAGTTGTTCCAATTCTAAATGTCGCTCTTGTTCTTGTATAACGAGAATCGTGTACTCTGCCTCTATTCTTCGAGTATTTCATTGTCTTAAAGAAGACATTAAACAACTCAGGGTAATCTTCATGCTTACCTTGCTAGTGGTCTTTCAAAATTTTTCAGGGATCTCGTCTAGCTAGGTTGCTCTTCTCTTATGCATCCTATGAATACTTTACATAAGCCTCGTCAATCTTTATCGCCTACAACCTGCTTTAAAAATGGTAATGCCTCTCTAAGTGCTCCAAATCTCCTAACACGTGCATTTCTCTCCATTCTATTCAAAGGTTATGAAAGTATGGCTGTCACATCTTTATTTAATGGTACCCTCATCCACCCAGAGTATTTTATCGTACTCGTTCTTGATGCACTTTACTTGATCAAATTCGGTAGCCACTAGTTTATTACCTTAGCTAGCATATATAACTTTTTTTATCCTCTTTCTTGTCCTACAATTGACATATGCGTTCAAATGCGCGTTGTCTTTGCCGTCGTAACCTCTAATTTAAACGTCTTCTTCTTAGCCACCTTATACCTTTCCATTTATGCAGTTTTTCTCCTGTTGGTACTTTCTACCAACTTCCACGTCGCCACCTTCTTAGCCTCCTTTAGCTCACTTGAACTTCTCCATTCCATGTGAGTCCCGCCGGTAATAAAAGCTTTATTATACTCTCAAGACCCCCGACACCTTTTTAGTCACTTCTTTAATGCAACTGAAGTCCCTGTCCACATCTTGTTCACATCCTTTGCTCTCCCGAATCCCATGCTCCATCAAATTCTTCTGGTCTCTGAGCACTAGCCATATTTAAGCTGCCCCATCTGATCTTTGGTAGGTCATCCATAATCCTCTTCATGCTCTTCCTCTTGAACTCACATTCATCATCGAGTTTATGTTAGATCGTAAGATTTTGATCGAGATAATTTTACAACTTTACAAAAGCCTTTATCATTCTTCCTAAGGAGCAACTAGTTTATCTAAAAACAAAGTTATCATATTAGAAAATATTAGATATGATCTAAATTTAAAAAAAAATTCAAAACGTTAAATTACAATATAATATTTTATGCGCAAGATTGAGAAACATATGAGCAAACATTAGATTCGGGTCTAATATTATTTGGAAGACAAATTTTAAGGATTATATTTTCACAACTTCTAAAAATAGAAATAAAATCTAAGTACGCGTTTGGACGTGCGAATTAATCTAATGAGTTCAAATTATGAGATGAAATCTCAAATTCTCAAAAAATCTTGATTTGGAATTTCAAATCATAAGATGAACTTTTTAATATAAATTTGACCCACAAGTTTATATTTTGTAAAAAAAAACTATCATTTTATATATACCAACCATATAAACCAATAAACTTCTCAAAGTAATAATGTTGCTTCGTCTTCTCATTCATCGATCGAAGGAAATGCATGCTCCACGTGAAAATTGTTCATCTTATGCGGGAGCATTATATTAATGTAGTACACCACAACTCATGTTCAATTTTACTTTTACTGATAGCCAAAAGTTCGAACAATAAATATTGTATTTTTTTAAGAATTGCTTTGTGATAGTGTTGTATTATAATTTGTTATGAACTTTTACTTATTTGGTAAGATTGTATAAAGCTTTAGTTTTAACAACTTATGAAATTTTTTTTTTCTGAGGAAAAATACAACTTAAATTAGGTGTATGTCCAAGAATAAATCTTGACTTTCATGTCATATGATTTCATATCCTTGATTTCGTCTCGCACGATCAAACGGGTCCTAAATATTGACTTAATAAAGCACATTTGTAAATCAGCCCGAGAAATTGACAAATAATCATTTTTCTAATAGCTACTTAAAATTATTAAGTCAATCTTAATGAGAAAATACAATTTTTTATAAAATTGCCCCTAATTAAAATACTAAAAAAAAAATTAGAAAACTTTTATCGAAGTTTGAGCCGCAACTGTTTGAATTTCACAAATTATTCATGAAGTTTGAAATTCTAACAAATTTTAATAAAATTATGAAAGTTTAAATTCTATGAATTATTCTTGAAGTTTAAACTAACAAATATTTAAGCTTCGCCAAACATTTATGAAATTTTTATGGAGTTTGAAACTCCATCAAATTTTCACCTTAGTTGTGAATCTTTGAACTTCATTAATTGCTCATACAATTTGCTTGATAAAATTTGAATTAAAACCCAATTGATTATAGAGTTTGAAATTTCGTGGATTTTTAAGCTCAGACACAAGATTTTATGTATATAATATTATATGTTGAATCTTTTATTTTTCATGCGTTTATTTTTATATTTTGAATCTCTTTTGTGAAAAATTTAAACTTTGACACTACTTGAATTGCTATACGAAAAACAACAGATATCTAATATTAGCTAAACTATACCAATAGGAGTCATTTAGTCAACAGGGATGAGATAAATAAAAAATATTACATAAGATTAGTTATCCATCTTTTATGTAGAATAACTAATTTCACTATTTTAATAAAATAATTTGAGTACTAACTAATACTCATAACTAAGTGCAGAGATAATGTAATCTTAAATTTTATCTAAATAGTCCAACCAAAAATCTCACAATGTAAAAGTTTTTATATTTTCAGTTTAGTTGATGAGTAACTTTTTCCTTATGTAGTTAAATATTCAAACTCATTATGTTGCTATATAAATTTTGATTATTCATTACTTCACTTCTCTGGGAAAAAATGTTGACTCCCTTCCACTCTCAAAATAAACGTCCTTCTAGTTTATTTTATGTTTTTTAAGAAAAAAATATTATTAAATACAAATATAATTTATTAAATTATTTCTATTTAAAATTGAACACTATCAATAAAAATATAATTAGAAACAATTATATACTAAGTAATAATTTTTTACTAAAACAACACTTATTTTAGAAGGGATAAATTAGTTTGACTATGGAAGCATTGAATGATCAAATAGGGAAAAATAGACAGTTCCAGATGCAAGATTGTGAGGTATAATGATTGGAAGGAACCAACAAAGGATGTATCGAGCAGAAGAAAATGACATTTAACAGAGACGTATTTATCTTTTGCATGTTGGAATGTGAATTATGACTTGGGAAAAAAAAGGAGTGTATTCGCCTTTTCACTACAGCAGTACTATTATGGAATATAATATTATTTTAGTGATATAAATTAATAAAAGTGATTAAGAAAGTATTTTAGTGTAACTTATGTAATCACAAATATCATTATGTATCACTATTCCATCATCAAGCGGTATATAGTGTGATTAGGTAGTTTTTTAGTGTAACTTATGTAATCACAAATATCATTATGTATCACTTATTCATCATCAACGGTATATAGTGTGATTAGAGTAGTGAAAGAAGAGAATTGAGAGAAAGATAAATATCCTTAACTCTTTAACTTATTCATTACAAAAAATAAATAAAATTATGTTGATTGGAGTAGTAAAAGAGAGAGTTAGAGAGAAAGAAAAATATTCTAAATTTTTGACTTATTCACTACAAAAGAGAGTAAAATTTATGATATTTTCACCAACATACTATATCACATGTTAAACTATAATAATAGTGTAAAAGATGTATATAAGTTAGCGTGTTTTAGAAAAATATTTTTTATTTTTTCATGTTTGATTAATTGGTCAAACATTTTCTCAATAAAAATAATAAAATTTCTTTTAAATGACTTCTCTAATACGAGTAGAAAAAATAAATTATATTAATAACATTAT
>JACEIK010013994.1:7162-23173 GCA_018107945.1 Datura stramonium
AGTGTAATTGTCACGCCTCGAGTTTACACCCTAGACGGGACACGGTACATGAAGCCACAAGTGACCCCAAATCAACCCCTGGTCTATCATACACTGGCATTCTGAGTAACATAGAAATACATACAGTGGAAATTTAAGGCAAAGATATAAATATTTTAAATTTAGTAGAACAAGGCTACATGTTTAATAAAAACAGTCTGAGTCTGAACAATAAATCTACGTCTAAAAGCCACTAGGTCTGATGAGCTGTTGGGAAAACCCCCCAGCTAACTCCAATATAAATAAAATAAATGAAAGCATAACTAAAGTAAATAAGCTCCGTCCACGAAGGATGAGGAATCACCAACTGGATAGCTGAGTTTTTCGGTAAACGGTCGGCTAACGGGGCTGAGATTGTGAACCTAAAGTTGTATCATAAAATGATACAACATAAAAGTATGCACCAACACTTTGAATGTACTGAGTAAGTGAGAGGAACATAATATAATAGAATAAATAATAAAAGAAATACTAAACTAAAATACATGCAATGACCAACTAAAACTACTGATTTGAAAAACGGAAGTACTGAGGTGGTCATGAAGACCCTGTCTGATGATCAAAGCATGTTCTATGTCTGGAATACTGATCTGAACTGAACTGGACTGAGACTAGACTGAACTGACTAGTAGGAGAGTCTATAACCAACATGTAACCACGTGAGCTAGACATGGAGTCTGATGTATACACCCCACCGGTATGACCTAATATACCTTGCCAGGGTATAAAGACATGAACTGGGTGATCACAAAAGTCTGGGGCCAATCAGGACAATAAATACTGAAACCTACGCTGGCAACATAATTCTGGGAACCTGGGTGCACTGGAACCCCGGTCGGCTTGGTGTTAAGTCCTACTCCCACTGGATAATCCTAAACTGAATACTAAGTTGATAGCTCAAAATTGAGGCCCAAGACTAGTCAGGGATATATAACTAAAAGTACCCTAAGAGTCTTATCGGATTAGATTCTGAAACTGGGTTCTAGACTGGTTAGAGCTGCTAATCTAGAAGCATCATAATCGTCTAAGAACAAACTGAAATCTGAATTGGGGTCCTAAGGCTAGTCAGAGCTATATGTCTAAAGTGTCATGACCGCCTAGTGGACCAATAACTGGATTCGGAATCTAATTCTGATAGCTGGGAGGTGATACTGACACCTCAGGATTTTTTGTAGTCAAACTGATCAGCTTACATTTCTGACTGACACTGAATATTTCACATTCTAACTAAAGCTAGACAACCATGTATCTGCCTGATAATTTAGCATATAAGATAACATGGGAATTCTCTACACTAGTATAATCAAGAAAATTTCAAGGGTTATCATTCCAACAAAAATTTCTAGTCTGTTCTACCCTTAAGAACTAGGGCTAAAGTCAAAGCACAAGGATAAGCATCAATACCATCATTAGCTGGTGGAAAATACCCATAATTAATATACATGATATTCCACATCGATTAAACAAGACATTATCAAGAATTTCTCCTCATTCAAAAATCTGCAGAGCTCAAATTCACTTTTGTGGGAATAATATCAATTTACTCATGAACTGACGGAAATCATGTCAAAAAATAATCATAGATATCATTCTATGCGAATTCAAAGAACATTTACATATAATCTCTTCGCATTCGAAAGCTCAGGGCTAAGATTCATAAATAAAATAGAGAAGGGTTTTGGGGAACATAAGGGAAAAATATTTCCTTGTTGAATTTCCACATACCGGATAAAGAATTACCCGAAGAAGGAAGCTTGCATTGCTGCAATGGAGGAAAGCTTAGTATTTCTTGAAAGCCTCTGAAGATGAAAGGTTACGGTATATTTTCTGAAGATGAGTGGGAAGGGGGGGGGGAACCGTTTAACCCCACTATTAAGTCTGAAATAATGACTAAAACGACGTAGTTTAAAGTTTAGGAGGGTAGAAAATTACTGAAAGAACCTTGGAAATTCGTAAGGAAAATTGAGTGTTAGTCCCCACGAGTGACCTAACGGGTCGAGGTCGAACTCATGGACTACACTGCCTGGAAAACACTGAAGTCACCACGAGGGACCAAATGACTCGTCCCTTAAGGCCATGACTCATGGCTTGACCCGTGAGGTACACTATTGGGAAAGTCTATTGGGCTCTTAATAGGTGATATGATGACTCGTTACAGGTGACCACGACTCGTAGTCACCACCCGTCAAGTACACTGCCTCCCTCCTTTTTACTTTCTTACTCACCACCCCACGACTGACCTAACGACTCGTGTCGCCTGACCACGAGTCATTTTCACGCCCGTGGGGACTCTTTTCCTCAAATTCCAAACTCCTCCCCTGGCCTCCATATTAGTCACATCATGACTCGTGGGCCTCACCAATGGGTCACCTCTCGACTTGTTCTGTGCCTGGTGCTAGTTTTTAAACTTTTCTCCGTTTCAACTCCTGGGTCTAATCTTGAGCTTTTGGGATATAATAATATCTCCCCCTTGGGAACATTCGTCTTTGAATGTTAGAAAACACACAAAAAAGTAGAGATATGCTATGGTAATATTTAAATACTGATTATTAATCCAAAAACTGACGGAATGAATACCTCCAATTCAAACTACATAGCTGAACTGAATTCACTTTTGATACGTACATCCATAAACAAAAAGAAACTTAAACACATGAATTGAACATGAAAACTAAATTGAGTTTTAGGGCAAGGATGATATCTCAAGCTGTGACAGAGCCGGTAGAGAATAAGTGTGGGTATCTAGCCATCATATCTGCTTCAACCTCCATCGTAGCTCCCTCCACCTGCTGATTTCTCTATAAGACCTTGATTGAAGCTACTTCCTTGTTCCTCTGCTTACGAACCTGACGATCAAGGATTTGGACTGGGACCTCCTCGTATGAGAGACTATCCTTTATTTCTACACTGTCCAATGACACAATTGAAGTTGGCTCACCAATGCATTTCTTCAATAGTGACACATGAAATATTGGGTGCACAAAAGGCAACTCTGAGGGTAATTCCAGCTCATAGTCCACTTTGCCAATTCGCCTCAAAATTCTGTAGGGTCCCACATATCTCGGACTGAGCTTTCCCTTCTTTCCAAACCTCATCACCCCTTTCATGGGTGAAATTTTTAGATAATCCAGTCATTCACAACAAAATCCAATTCTCTTCTCCTCACACCAGCATAAGATTTCTAACGGCTTTGAGCTATTTTCAATCTTTCTTTAATGAGTTGTACCTTTTGCATAGCTTCATGAGTAGAGTCTATCCCGATTATTGTAGATTCACCAACCTCAAACCATCCAATAGTAGATCTGCACCATCTACCATACAATGCCTTAAACGGGGCCATTTGGATGCTAGAGTGATAACTATTGTTGTACGCAAACTCGATAAGAGGTAAGTGGTCATCCCAACTGCCCTTGAAATCGACCGCACACGCTCTCAACATATCTTCTAGGGTCTGAATAGTATACCTAGCTTTCCCATCTGTCTGCGGGTGAAAAGTTGTACTGAGCTTGACCTGGGTGCTAAGTCCCTTCTGAAAAGACTTCCAGAAATGTGAGGTGAACTGGGAACCTCTGTCTGATATGATGGATAATGGAACCCCATGAAGCCTGACCAACTCCCGGATATAAAGTCTAGCATATTCCTCAGCTGAATCCGTCATTTTAACTGGAAGAAAATGTGCTGACTTGGTCATCCGATCCACTACAACTCAGATGGAATCATATTGCCGACGAGTTCAAGGTAGACCCATAATAAAGTCAATATTCATTTCTTCTCACTTCCACATGGGTATGGCGATATCTTGGGTCACACCTCCCGGTCTTTAATGCTCTACCTTGACTTGCTGACAGTTCGGGCACTTGGCTACGAATTTGGTGATGTATTTTTTCATGCCGTTCCACCAGTAAATATCCCGCAAATAGCGGTACATTTTAGTAGCACCAGGGTGGATGGAGTATCTCGAGTTATGTTCTTCAGCAAATATCTACTGCCTCAAGTTACTAACGTCCGGTACACGCAATTTTCCTTGATAACGGAGCACACCATCTCCCTATTTGGAGAAAGCCTCAACCTCCTTTCTGAGAACCGCTTCCTTGAGTTTAAGAAGAATGGGATCTTTATCCTGTTTGGACTTAACTTTAACAACCAAAGAGGAGTCTGACCCGCTTTGTATCACCACTCCACCCTCAACCGAGTCAACAACTGCACCCCTAATCGAGCTAGTATGTGAATATCCTTCGCTAACTCCTTTTTTCCTTCCTCAATATGAGTCATGCTATCCATAGACACTCTACTTAGGGAATCAACCACCACATTGGCTTTGCCCGGGTGATATAACACACTCATGTCATAATCCTTCAGGAGCTCTAACCACCTTCTCTGGTGAAGATTCAGGTCCTTCTGACTAAATACATACTGAAGGCTATTGTGATTGATGAAAACATCAACATGAGCCCCATATAGAGCCTCCATATTTTCAATGCAAACACTACCGCTGCCAACTCCAAGTCATGAGTTGGACAATTCTTCTCATGAACCTTGAGCTGTTTGGAGGCGTAGGCTATCACTTTGCCCCGCTGCATTAGAACACAATCGAGTCCAACTCTGGAAGCATCGCAATATACTACAAATTCGTCCGATCCTTTCAGTAGAGTCAACACTAGAGCGGTAGTGAGTCAAGTTTTTAACTCCTAAAAACTCTTCTCACACGCATCTGACCACTGGAACTTCACCTTCTTCCGAGTCAGCCTAGTTAGTGGAGATGCTATAGAAGAAAAGTCCTCTACAAAGCGTCGGTAATAACTGGCCAAACCCAAGAAGCTTTTGATTTCGGTTGGGGAGGTGGGTCTGGGCCAGTCTTTCACTACTGCTATCTTTTGAGGATCAACCTGAATACCTTCACCCGAGCCCACATGACCCAGGAAAGTCACGGACCTCAATCAGAATTCACACTTGCTGATCTTGGTAAACAGCTGGTGGTCTCTGAGTGTTTGAAGCACTATCCTCAGGTGATTAGCATGCTCTTCCTCATTTCTGGAGTATACCATAATGTCGTCGATGAATACGATGACGAACATATCCAGATACTGCTTGATCACTCTGTTCATCAGGTCCATAAAGGTTGCAGGGGCATTTGTTAGTCCAAAGTACATAACCACAAACTCAAAGTGACCATACCGAGTCCTAAAAGCTATTTTCCATATGTCACACTCTCTGACTCTTATCTGATGATACCCCAACCTGAGATCTATTTTGGAGAAACAGCTGGCTCCCTGAAGTTGGTCGAACAGGTCATCAATTCTGGGTAGGGGATATCTGTTCTTGACTGTGACCTTGTTCAACTGATGGTAGTCGATTCACATTCTGAGGATACCGTCTTTCTTTCGCTGGGAGATATGTTGGGTCTGATAAAACCCTTATCAAGAAGATCTTTTAGCTGCTCCTTCAACTCCTTAAGTTCAGTCGGGGCCATTCTATAAGGAGGGAGGAGATGGGCTGAGTATCTAGAATAAGGTCTATGATGAAGTCAATTTCCCTTTCAAGAGGGACTCTGGGAAGTTCTTCGGGGAACACATCTGGAAACTCTCTGAAAATAGGGACTGACTGGATAGTTGGGGTCTTAGAATTAGAATCCTTGACCCGAACTATATGATAAATACATCCCTTATAAATAAGCTTCTTGGCCTTTAGGTAGGAAATAAACCTACCCTTCGGCACTGAACTATTGCCCGACCATTCTAGAGCTGGTTCATTAGGGAACTGAAACTTGATGACCCTAGTTCTGCAGTTGACTGAGGTATAACTGGAGTGTAACCAATCCATGCCAAGAATGAGGTCGAAGACGACCATGTCTAACTCTACAAGGTTAGCTGGAATGACTTTATTGCAGACTGAGATTGGACAGTTTCTATACACCCAGCTGGCTCTAATTGACTCGCCGTCTGGGGTGGAGACTGAGAAGGGTTCTGATAGTACTTCTGGACTGATACCAAACTGAACTGCTATGTAGGGAGTCACAAATGATAGTGTGGCCCCTGGATAAAGCAGGGAATATAAATCTAGGTGGAAAGAAGTAACATACCCGTGACTACATCTGGTGAGTTCTCCTGATCCTGAAGAGATGATAATGCATAAAAATGGTTTTAGTGTTGACCGCCCTCCGTACCTGATGTGTTAGCCTGTTAAGTCGGTCGGCCTGCTAGAGCTGCTGAGGTGGTGGATTGTGATCTCCCCCATCTCGTTGACAAGCATTCCCTAAGCTAATGCCTAATCTGTCCACAACCAAAACAACCCTCTCGACCCTAAAGACTCTCTCCTGGGTGGTTCTTGCCGTACTTGGGGCAAGCTAGATACCTGTTCCTAGCACTGTAGCTCTGAGACTGAGAGCCAGATGCTCCACCCCTCCGATCCTGGCGGGACTGAAAGGTAGAGGCGCTGGATGAACTAGGCGTTAGAGCCCTCTATTGTTGTTGCTATGGGCGGTTGCTACAGCCAGACCTCTGATGGCCATGATTTGACTGGCTAGTCCTTGCCCACTTATTCTTTCTCTCCATGTCCCTCAGTTTTTCAGTCTCAATCTTCTGTTGTGGGCGGTTGCTACAGCTAGTTCTCCGAGGATACTCTGAACCTAGTGCTCTAATACCAAGTTTGTCATGCCCCGAGTTTACACCCTGGATGGGACACGGTACTTGAAGCCACAAGTGACCCCAAGTCAACCCCTGGTCTATCATACATTAGCATTCTGAGTAACATAGAAATAAATATAGCGGAAATTTAAGGCAAAGATATAAATATTTGAAATTTAGTAGAACAAAGCTACATGTTTAATAAAAACAGTCTGAGTTTGAACAATAAATCTACGTTTGAAAGTCACTAGGTCTGATGAGTTGCTGGGACAAACCCCCAGCTAACTCCAAATCTAAATAAAAGTAATGAAAGTATAACTAAAGTAAATAAGCTCCGTCCATGAAGGATGAGGACTCACCAACTGGATAGCTGAGTTCTTCGGTAAACAGTCGACTAACGGGGCTGAGACTGTGATCCTGCAGCTATGTCATAAAATGATATAGCATAAAAGTATGCATCAGTACTTTGAATGTACTGAGTAAGTGAGAGGAATATAATAAAATAGAATAAATAATAAAAAAAATACTGAACTGAAAGACATGCAATGACCAACTAAAACTACTTAGCTGAAAAACTGAAGTACTGAGGTGGTCTACAAGACCCTGTCTGATGATCAAAGAATGTTCTAAGTCTAGAATACTGATCGGAACTGAACTGGACTGAGACTAGACTAAACTGACTAGTGAGAGAGTCTATAGCTGACATATCACCACGTGAGCTAGACGTGGAGTACGATATATACACCCCATCGGTAGGACCCAATATACCTTGCCAGGGTATAAAGGCATGAAATGGGTGATCAGAAAAGTCTGGGGCCAATCAGGCCAATAAATACTGAAACCTATGCTGGCAATGTAGTTTTGGGAACCTGGGTGCGCTGGAACCCCGGTCCGCTCGGTACTAAGTCTTATTTCCACTGGATAATCCTAAATTGAATACTAAGCTGATAGCTCGAAACAGGGGCCTAAGAATAGTCAGGGATATATAACTGAAAGTACCCTGAGAGTCTTATTAGACCAGATTCTGAAACTGGGTTCTAGACTGGTCAGAGTTGCTAATTTAGAAGCGTCGTAACCATCTAAGAACAAACTGTAATCTGAACTGGCTTCCTAAGGCTAGTCAGAGCTATTTGTCTAAAGTGTCATGACCACCTAGTGGACTAATAACTAGATTCTGAATCTGATTTTGATAGCTGGGAGGTGATACTGACACCTCAGGAGTTTTTATAGTCAAACTGTCAGTTGACATTTCTGACTGACACTAAGTATTTCACATTCTGACTAAAGCTAGACAACCATGTATCTGCCTGAGAATTTAGCATATAAGATAACATGGGAATTCACTACACAAGTATAATCAAGAAAATTTCAAGGTTATCATTCCAGCAAAAATTTCTAGTGTGTTCAACCCTCAAGAACTAGGGCTATAGTCAAAGAATAGGGATAAGCATCAATACCATCATTATCTGGTGGAAAATACCCATAATTAATATACATGATGATTCCACATGGATTAAACAAGTCATTATCAAGAATTTCTCATTCAAAAATCTACAGGGCTAGAATTCCCTTTTGTGGGAATAATATCAATTTACTCATGAACTAACGGAAATCGTGTCTAAAAATAATCATTGATATCATTCTATGCAAATTCAAAGAACATTTACATATAATCTCTTCACATTCGAAAGCTCAAGGCTAGGATTCATAAAGAAAATAGAGAAGGGTTTTGGGGAACACAAGGGAAAAACATCCCCTTGTTGAATTCTCACATACATGATTAAGAATTCCCCGAAAAAGGAAGCTTGAACTGCTACAATGGAGGAAAACCTAGTCTTTCTTGAGAGCCTCTGAAGATGAAAGGTTACGGTATATTTCCTGAAGATGAGTAGGAATGGGGGGGAGGGAACTGTTTAACCCCACTATTAAGTCTGGAATCGTGACTAAAACGACGTATTTTAAAGTTTAGAAGGGTAGGAAATTACTGAAAGACCCTTGGAAATTCATAGGGAAAAACTGAGTGTTAGTCCCCACGAGTGACCTATAGGTCGTGGTCAAACTCATGGACTACACTACCTGGAAAACACTAAAGTCACACGAGGGACCTAACGACTCGTCCCTTAAGGCCACGACTGATGGCTTGACCAATGAGGTACACTGTTGGGCAAGTCTCTTTGGCTCTTAATGAGTGATATGACGACTCGTTGCAGGTGACCACGACTCGTGGTCACCACCTGTCAAGTACACTGCCTCCCTTCTTTTTCCTTTCTTACTCACCACCCCACGAATGACCTAACAATTCAAGTCACCTGACCAAGAGTCATTGTCACGCCCGTGGGGACTCTTTTCCTCAAATTCAAAACTCCTCCCCTGGACTCCCCACAAGTCACATCACAACTCGTGGGCTGCACCAACGAGTCACCTCACGACTCATTCTGTGCCTGGTGTCAGTTTTTAAACTTTTCTTCGTTTCAACTCCCGGGTCTGATCTTTGAGCCTTCGGGGTATGACAGTTATATTGGAAGTGTCAACCTAATTTGTGTTTGAAAGTATATTATCATATATTTATAAGAAAAACAGAAAAAAATGAATAAAGTGAAAAACCCAAAAAATATAAAAGGGATGAAAAACCGATGTAATTAGTTTGATTTGGTTTCAACATTTGTAAAACCAACTTAATTGGTTTGGTTTTTATTTAGGTGAAAAACCAACCCAAGTTATACACCTGTGTTCTTATTATTTGAGATGACCATGACGACAAAGATGCTTTAGTAGTTTGAAAAGGCTTCGATTTACTAGGGATGAACTGCAGAGTAATATCAACCATGTGCCTAGTAAAATAAATTTTCAATGTACTAATAAAATGAATGCGCGATTGGATTGGATAAATCTACCTATAACTCTAGCATATACATCTCTTCTAAATTCTCAACATCAGATTTAGTTTTGTCTTCAGTACTTGATTCATAACTCTTAAATTCTCTTACTGTTTAATCTATATGTAAAGTTAACGATTAATTTCTCATTTGGAATGATACTCTAGTCATCACTTTATTACTTGTCAACCACATATGTTTGCGTGTTCATCAAAACCAATCAAATTTTTTGTGTTGTTGCTGGGGAAATAGATATTAACATTATTTGTAGCTTAGATAGTTTTTGCTATTTTTTCCCTTTTTTTTCAATTGTACCATTTGTTTGTTTGGTGTGTTATCTTAGGATCTTCTAAAGATTGCACAAGAGGCACACCAGATAGTGATAGAGGTGGCTATGTAACACCCCATGCATTTAATCGAGTTTGTCACTAGGTTTCAGACGTACAAGTATAGTTTTGTTGCTACGCAGTGTACGTCGAGGGAAGGTCAGGGGTCAAGATCGTGTGCGGAAAATAAAACAATGGATGAAAACCCAAAAGGCTAGAGGATTGGCCTACCGCGATGTTCCACACTACTCGGCCTGCGTCATGGTAGTGATTCGGGATTTTTATATATATATATATATGTTTAGACAGTGGAAATCGCATTTGATTATGTTCCAAAGTCATAGAAAGCCCTCTTTTATCTCTATATAATTGAATTTCTTGGTGTCTTGATGATCCTTCATCATCCAAAGTTAAATCCAAGATTTAGATTGAGTAGCTTGTGTTGTTCCTATTATTTTGTTGAGTTTGGTGGCTATTTCGGGTGAACCATCCTGGTGGTTATTCTTTCTTCTTGATTTTCATCTGAATATCGAAGGTATAAACTCTTAGTTATTGTTAGATTTTTCTTTCGAAGTTCTGAGAATCGATTCTATAAAATTTTTATCGTGTACATGTTTTTACGTCTTTTTCTTGTCGAATTATTATGTCTCGTGCTTGTGGTTGAGCTGTTGCTTCATGGAAGAATCTATGTTCCTTGAAAAGTAAAGGTTTGGTTATAGTCCTTGTAATCGCTTATAAAGTATGTTAAGGCTATTTCCTATCTCTTTTATGCATAGTTACTAGCATTTAAAGTTAATACACACTTGTCAATTTATAAGGATTAATAATTATTAGTACTCACACAGAAAAAATCATATTCAATAGTTTATGCAATTACCTTTTTGGAAGTACAAGTCTTTTAAAAAAGACATCACAAATATCTTGCAATTATATGTAAATCAAATCACGTCTATGGAATCATGTCAAACCTGGAGTACAACTGTATAGCCCTGTAACTTCTCATTCTCCTTTTCTGTGTCAAACATGATCACATGTCTATCACGCGTCCATCTGATATCTGTACACACATCAATTTCATATCTGTCACACATCTGTCTCATATCTGTAGACACATCATTCTCATATCTGTCACACATCTCTATATACATGCTAGAGGGTCTTATATTTTCCCTTCCAGTCATGACCTACAGGGGACTCTATAAATTCATGTAATATACCAGCATGGTACCCACTCCCACTCATATACTCATCTGGATGGTCCCTTTAGATACAAGCCACTCAGATCATAACCGCTGGTCTGGATGCTCACCTCAGGCATGAACCACTCATCTCATAGTAATGGTATGTTACTCAGTAATCACACTCATAGCCGCTCATCTGGATGCTTCCCTCAGACACGAGCCTCTCATCTCAGGATAATGGTGTATTATCCAAGAATCATCAGCTTACTTTAACATGCTCTTAAATCAGTCATCACATAAAACCAATCATAAATTATATTCATAGTATTAACAATTGCACAACATTATTCACATAACAGTATCACGTCATGATAACCACTATCACAAATAAGTATGTACAACAATATGACATCAATAATTTATAAATTCAATCGTTCTAACATAGCTCCATAAGAACTAACCCATTCATTACCCAAATACATCAGAATTATTACACTAATATTACAAATTCATTTTAAAAGTGATTTTTCTCGAGGGCGTATCATCGTCCCTATCATAATTATTATCTCACTAGCAAATTACAAAACACACGATATTTATTCTTCCCCAACCTTAGTTTGAATTCCATAAGTAACTAACCATGGGTCTACACTAATACCCATTCTTCCCTCTCTGAGATTCACTTTTAAGATAAATAATCCTTACTATCAATCATCCCTTCACTACAACAACGAAAACACTATTAAGAAATACCCATCAATACTACACGTGACCTAGGTCTTGCAACTTCCACCCCATTTCTCAATTAATATAATTAAATAAACTCCATAGTCGCATTATCACCTAATAATACACCCTCTTGCATTAGACTTAATCAATTGATGACCTTTTATATGTATAAATATATAACCACCAATTCCACACGTACACGATTCACTAATCAAAGTCTAACTCAAAGGTAAACCATAACCTACCTGGGTGCCAAGTAGCTGCCATGAAATTAATGGAGTTCCATTTCTTTCCCAAGTCTAGCGTTCTTAAATAAAGTCGTTGAGGAGGAAGGTGGAGTCTTGTTCTTTTAGAGCCACCCTTGTTAACTTCTGGTACAATGACTAAATATTTTCCCTAGGGTTTTTTTAATAACTAAGCCTTGTTACAATAGGAATTGAGTTTTAAAAATAAATGAAACACGGAATTCTGGTTCGCATCACTCGCTATGATGACCCCATCTTCACTGCAACAATTTCACCATAGCGGAGAACCGCCTACTACAGCGGTTATCTGACTGGGCCCACTTTATTATTAACCTCAAAAATTAAAAATCACTCTTAAAATTTTTAATTCTTAGCTTGTGTTTCAAGGTTCTATAATGATTGAACGGGTCATTACATTATATACCAATTAAATAATTTTTCATCCCCGAACGGCTCTGGGTGGTGTGTGATAAAAGTTTCCCACTGCATCGAGGTCAAGATTTAAATGAAATTATATCGTAGGTCACCTCTTTCATACCTTTGTCTTACCTTACTCACTTGTTAACAATTTTTGGGATAAAAGGTTTTCTTACCAAACCTTTTTTCGTGGTCCTAAATATGCCATGGGCGCAGTATTCGAGTAATGCGCATGAATTCGATAACTCAATTCATAGTATCCCCACTTCAGAAGGAATTTCATTTACGCAAATTTGGTCGACGATTTCATTACTAAGACCTACTAGATTATCCCGAGCCTTTCATATTATCCCTTTTTTGTAGGTTCTATTCATATTCGCATCTTCTTAAACGACTCTTCATGCTAATGTTGCTTCTTACAGGACCATCCTTATCAAGGACTTAGGACAACTCAATACCCTAATAGGAATAGGATTAAACATTGGAACACGTGGATGTAGCTAGTAGTGCTAGACATTTGATGGTCTGCTGCAACGGTGATGTTTCACGAGTTGGAGATAAGCGGACTCGAACCGCTGACATCCACCTTCGTTTGAGCTGAATTACATCCTCCATCTCACCTGAACTGGTCTCATTTTTGTACTTGCTGTTTTATTTTCCAATTATTTCTTCAATTAAGAAAATGAAAGAGAATAAAAGATTTATTCTCTTCATAAAAAATAGGAGGTAGAACATTGCAATGAGAAATACCGACCACTACAATGAGAAATGTTCGATAGTTTAAAGATGGAAGAGAAGGAGTTTCTTCTCATTTCTATCATCAACCACCTCCTATGCACCCCAAAATTCTCTCTAATACTTCATTTTTCTACTCGATTTTCTCAAGTAATCTTTACTCCTTGATGCTCCACTATGTTGCTTAACTGCTTTCATGGCTATTTTCATGCCTTAACATGTCTATATTGATAGAAAATAGGGTGGAGCGGAAGATTTTTCATTTTTCTTGTAAAAGCCAATTTTCAAAATAGGCATGCTCTATTTATGTTCTTCAGTTACTCATGTCACTCGCATAGAATTCACTAATTTCATGGGGTTTTAGGATTGAAAATTGGGGTAGTTAGGTTGGGGTTTTGGTTGAAGATTTTTGAGTCCCTAGGCTCGGATTTGGGTTCAAATCTTTGTAAAATAGGTTTTAGGTTTTATGCATGTTGATTCCCTACCCAATCTATGCTTAAATTTGGTGAGAATGCGATTCGCAAAATGGTTGCCATTGTTAGGAGTCCAGGTTCTTGCTCGGGAAGATGACTTCCACTGTAGCATAACCCTTTCTGCTATAGCGGACTCGTCATAGAAAACCCACTCTAGCTGTAGCGGACTCGTTGCGGTGGAGTCTGCCCGTTGCAGCAGAAGTCCTTAGGAAAAATGCTTGACTTAACTAGTTTAATTTCCTGACTTAGTTCTTTGTTCCTCCTATTGGATATTCATCTAATATAATGTCTTTTATAGGAATACCATATTATTATGTCTTCTGGAAGTGCTCCTTCCGACTATATCAAGTTAGTTAATGACCAATGTCAGTGAAGGTACATCGAGAAGGAGGTGAAGGGATTCGTTCATGAGAGGGGCTTCATTATAACTGATGTGGTAGAGAAAGTGGCAAAATTTTATGCTCAGCTCCAGGAGATGGGGTGTGGGCCACTGGTTATGCAGCCATGCTCGATGAACGACCAATGGGTGATGAAGTTCTATGCCCACCTCTCCACTATGAACAAGTCCCTCCCAGACTCAGTCATCTATATCCGGGGGGTAACCTTCAGTATCAGTGATGCCTCCATAAATGAGGTGTTAGGGTGCCTAATCCCTCGGAGGATGATCTCAGGGCTAGAGATGTAGACGGCAATGGACAGTAGCTCGTTCATACCCTGGTGGTGGAGAATAAGAGGGCATCGACTACTTAGAGCATCACTCGCACCAACATCAAGGGCACTTATTTCACAATGGAGACTCGGAGGTAGCTCAACCTCGTGTCCCGATAGATTTGTTCCTCCATCAATGTCAGTGATGTGACCTACCAACGAGCTTTAGTGGTGGCTTGTATTTTGGACTATGTACCGATCAACATGGGATTGAAATTTGTAGAGTGGAGGTACATTGTGGCCAAGAGTAGGTCGAGCCTGCCATTCCCCTCTTATTTTTCCATGCTATGTGCACGAACAAAAGTGCTTGGGGAGCCCAAAGATGCCATGATTTCATGTGACGTGAGCTTCAACCCCTTGAGGGTGAAGGGTGCATCTAGGAGAGATAGGAAGAAGAGGAAGACAGACTCAAATGATGAGGAAAGCAAGGGACAGGGTGGCAGTGAGGCTGGTCCTTCTAGGCTTTTTGGCCCCTTTGAGCATATGAAGGCGGAGATGGACGCCATGAGAGAGTTGTTGGGTAGGTTTCCCAGACCACCTTAGGGTGGCAAGTCATTTCGTATAGCTATTAGAAACGTTGAGGTCTTATAGGGAGCCATTGCAACCTTAGCTCAGGCATATGTCGAGCTCTGGGAGGATCTGGAGGCATAGAAGAAGAAATAGCGATCTTGGGATAAGCTATTTGTTCGGATGTGGAAGGGGGTGAAGAAGGTCCTCAAGACCCTCTCTCCCTGCTCTAAGATGCCTAAGGAGTCTAGGGAAGACACCCCGAAATTCTCCTTCTTAAGCGGGTTTGATGATGAGTAGTCCAGTGAGCCCGACAATGGCAACAACGAGGCCACTAGCTAGGCGACGCCACTGTATATCTCCCTCCCCCGGTCCCCTTAGCTTAAGTCATTTTCTTGCCCTGGTTGGCTGTCTGTTGAACAATTCCTCTTTTTCGTATGTCTTGGATAATTTATTTTTGTTTTTGGATTATTTAATTTCCTGATTAGTGTACGAGTGCCAATTGGTAGCATTCGAAAAACAATGGCCTTGTTTTGGCCAACTTTATTTATGGTACCTTATTTTGTCAAACATTTACAGGTCTTCTTATAGTTTTTGGATAAATGCTGAATTTGTCAAAATAGGGGATGGATTCTGTTTAGGCCTTATTTTGCTGCCGTGGATGCCTTTCCACTATAGCGGTCATGCTATGATGACCACATATTCAATATAGCAAGTCTGCTACAGCAGATCCCTCCTCGCTGTAGAGAAACTCGCTAGGCAAATTGGAAGGCACAAGCTGCTCGTTTTCGTAATGACTCCCCCTTAGTTTGCTAATATTACACCTACCTAAGTTCATTTAACAATTTAATGCGGTTTAGGTTGTCAGTGTTACACCCCGTAAATTCTCGACCCGTAGATGGCCTACTTGCATGTTGGTTAAGAGTTTTGAATGCCATACATGCTAGAAAAAGGCCCGGGGAAAGATCGGACAAGCGCCAAGTCGGCGCGTCGCATTCGACGAATGTGACTTATAAATCGCATTCGACGAATGCGACTTATCAATCGCATTTCATGAATGCGACTTATAAGTCCCAAGAATAAAAGCCTCCCACTTCGGTTTATTTCACTATCATTTCATAATTTCCAGTAACCACGAGAGAAACAGAGGGT
>JACEIK010013995.1:0-11363 GCA_018107945.1 Datura stramonium
CCAACTGATGGACACTCTCTAAGCCGATGACCAAGCTGTCCATAACAAAAATAGTCCTCCCGACCCTAAAGACACTCTCCTGGGTGATTCTTGCCACACTTAGGGCAAGCTGGATACCTGTTGCTAGCACTGTAGCTCTGGGACTAAGAGCCAGATGCTCTACCCCTCCGATCCTAGCGAGATAAAAAGGTAAGGGCATTGGCTGAGATGGGTGTTGGAGCCCTCTGCTGCTGCTGCTGCTGCTGCTTCTGCTGTAGGCAGCTGCTACCACTAGACCTCTGGTGGCCATAATCTGATTAACCAGTCCTTGCCTGCTTGTTCGTTCGCTCCATGTCCCTCATTTTTTCTGCCTCAATCTTTTGAGCATATACAATAAGGCTGGAGAGGTCATTATCCTTAATCAGCATCACTATCCTGCACTCTTTGATGACTAGGTTTGACACCCCATTAACAAACGTCAACACGAGTCCTTGGCTCGACCAACATTTCTAGAGCGTATTTGGACAACTTTGTGAACTACAGAGCATATTCTTCTACTGTCCGATTTCCTTGTCTCAGATTCATGAACTCCGCTACTTTTGCCTCCTTGAGCTCCAAGGGAAGAATCTGTCCAGGAACTCTGTAGCGAACTCCCCCATTCTACCGGTCCTGCTCCCGCTGTCCTCCCCTCTTTACACTACTCATACTAGATCTGGGCTACCCATTTTAATTGGTAGGCAGCCAAGTCGGCGCTCTCTGAGAAGCTGACACTCATAATCCAGGTGAGCTTTCTAATCTCATCCACAAACTCCTGTGGGTCCTCTCCCACCTTAGATCCCTAAAAAACTGGAGGTTTCGTCCGAGTGAAATCCCAGACTTGGGCAGCTGCTGTGGACCCATTTTTGTTGACTAGAATCACCTGTTGGTTCACCTAGTTGGTAACTGTTTGAGCGAGCAGCTGAACAGCCGCCCTTAACTCTGTGGTAAACACTGAGTCGTCTTGAGGGGCTACCGGGGCTGGTGGGGCAGGTCGGTGAGCGTTACCAGTGCTTCTTCAATTACCACATCGCGGATGCATAATTCACTAAAATGAAACAAAGCACGAGTTTGGAGAATGATTTTGGAAATGAATTTCAACGCACGATAGGGAGTGTGAAATAAAAGGAGTTTTCCTAATAACATCTCATAGCCTCCCCGTCATAAATGTGGTTGCACACGTGAAAAGGACTCTTCTCGATGTTTCTTTCAAACATTCGATGATACTCTAAGCCTAGTGCTCTGAAACAAAGTTTGTCACGCCCCAAGTTTACACCCTTGACGGGACACGGTACTTGGAGTCACAAGTAACCCCAAGTCAACCCTGGTTTATCATACACTAACATTCTGAGTAAACTTTGAAATATATATAGCAGAAGATTTAAAGCAAAATATAAACATTTATGAGAATGAATATAATTCATAATGTTTGAAAACATTATAACAAAGCTAAAAATCTGAAAAAAATAAACAAATCTACGTATGAAAGTCACTATAATAGATAAGTTGCTTAGACAAGCCCCCAGCTAAATCCAAGTCTAAATAAGAAAAGAAAATGAAACTGAATGAAATAATTTTCATCCTCGAAGATGAGGATTCACCAGTGGTGCAACTGAGATCTTCTGAAAATGATCGGTTAATGATGCTGTGACTGAGATCCTGTGGATGTATTATAAAATGATACAACATAAAAGTATGCATCAGTACATTGAATGTACTAAATAAGTGAGAGAAATCATACAAAAGAAAAGAGATAACTAAAACTAAAAAGACATACAATGACCAACTGAATGGCTAAAACTGAATAACTGTAATAAGCAGAGATGGTCTAAAAGACCCTGTCTAATGGTCAAGGACATGCCCTAAATCTAAAATACTTAACTGAAGTGGTCTGAATTGACTAATATGAGACTAAACTAAGCTGACTAGTGGGAGAGTCTATAACCAACATATAACCATGTGAGCTAGACATAGAGTTCGATATATACACCCCATTGGTAGGACCCAATATACCTTTCCAGGGTATAAAGGCATGAACTGGGTGATCATAAGTCTGGGGCCATGAGGCCAATAAACCGTAACCTATGGTGGCAACGTAGTTCTGTGAACCTGGGTGCACTGGAACCCCGGTCCGCTCGATGTTAAGTCCTACTCCAACGGGATAGTCCTAGACTGAATATTAAACTGATAGCTTGAAACTGAGGCTCAAGACTATTCAGGAATACCTATCTAGAAACACCCTGAGAGTCTTATCTAACCAGATTCTGTAATTAGATTCTAAGACTTGTCAAATCTACTTCTCTGGAAGCGTCGTAACCATCTGAAGAAAAAACTCTAATATGAAGTTGGGGTCCTAAGACTGGTGAGAGCTCCTTATCTGAAAGTTTAATGACTGCCTAAAGAACCACTAAACTGATATTGAGACTATTTCTAATAATTGGGAGGCACTACTGACACCTCTGGAATTTCTATATTCAAACTGATCAGCTGACATTTTTGACTAACACTAGATATTCTAACATTTGAATGAAACTGAATTTATAATAGTCTGATTGATTTTCAATACAATTAACAACATGGGAGTCCCCAACGCCGATTGAATCAAGCAAAATTTTGATATGTAAACACTATTGCAAGATTCTAGTTTTTTTGTATTTAGACTATGGCTAGATTTTACATTACAGGAATAAGCAACAATATAGTCACAAACTGGTGGGAAAAGATCAACATTTAACATAAACGTTATTCTACATGATTTAACGAGGTCTGATAGATAATTTCATTACATTTGAAAGTCTTAGGCTAGAATTGATAGACAAAACAAATAAAGATCTTGGGGACACAAGGTAAGAACTATTCCCTTGTTATATTCCCACATACCTATCTAAGAATTTCTGGAGAAAATCCCTGAGAAAATTCTAAGAAGGCAATGTCTGCCCTAGCTCTTGCTCTGAACTTCTTGTTTGTTCTACGCTTAGGCTTGAGAGAAAGGAGACTGAAATAAAGGGGAAAAGGTTGTTCTACCCCTTTAACTCCCTCCTAAATGAGCCCAAAACGATGGGGTTTCAATATTAAAAGGGTGGGAAATTACCAACATGCCCCTAGAAGAAGGAACTGAAAACTGGCTGACACTGAATGATGGGCCTCAGAACGGGTCGTTAGTCGGACCCATGACCTGTTGGAACCAACCGTTTTTTCTAGCTCCAGAAACCATGCCCACTGGAAATGAACCATGGGAGGGTACCACGATCCGTTGGAAGAATGGACGAGTCGTTGGTACCTTTCATTAGTACTGGTAGGAACACTAGGCCTTAAGGCAATGATCAACACGACTCATTTGTAGGACCAATAGGTCATCGCATCAACCCATGGTCTACACTACTAAGTCCTTGAACCGGGTGACAAGTGGTAGCAATGGCTCGTTGGTAGGAACCACGAACCGTTTGTTCCTCTCGTGACTTCAGGGAAGGATCCGATAGGATTCTGGACTTGGGATTCAATGGAGACATGACGGCTCGTTGGTTCAACCAACAGATCATCCTATGCCTCATTTTTCCCCAAAGGAAAAGTTCTATGCTGACAATGACTCAGACAATGACCCATTGGAGCTTCCCACAGCCCGTTGTTTGGGTCGTTCTGCAATAAAAAAAATTCTAGTTTTTCTTCAAAACTTTCTTGAAATGCCTGAGTCTGGTCTAGGAAATTTTTGGGGTGTTACACAAATGTGGTGGCATAAACTCTTAGCATGATTTATATGGATAGTGTGACCCACGTAGATGAGGAGAGAAAAGAGTAAGTGAAGGAGGTGTATCGGCTTGCTCGACTAGGAGTCCGTCTTGTTGACTGGACGGATGGTGGTATCATTATTCAGAATGGATCAGAATCTTCCTTGGTGACCGAGGACAAAGATAGACGAGGATCCTATTTTAGTAAAGTTAAAGGAAGTCGTTCAGAATCAGAAAGTGGAGGTCTTCTCCCAAGGGGGAGATGGTGTCCTTCGATATCAGGGTCGTCTGTGTGTTCCGGGTGTTGATGATTTTAAAGGTCAAATGTTACACGAGGCTCATGGTTCCAGATATTCTACTCATCCATGTTCCACCAAAATGTATCGTGACCTACGAAAAGTTTATTGGTGGAATGAATGAAGAAAGACATAGCATAGTTTGTGGCTAAGTGTCTGAATTATCAACAAGGGAAGGTCGAGCATCAAAGACCTAGAGGTGTGTTTCAAGATATTAGTATCCCTACTTGTAAGTGGGAGGAAATAAATATGGACTTCATTACAGGGTTGCCTCGTACTCATCGATAGTATGACTCTATTTGGGGTGTTGTAGAATGGTTGACCAAAGCAACTTATTTTCTACCAATCAAAGCTACCGACTCAGTGGAGGATTATGCCAAATTATACATTCGGGAGTTGGTCGGCTGCATAAAGTTCCCTTGTCCATCATATCAGATAGAGGTACTCATTTTACCCTCTAGTTTTGGAGATCGTTTCAGAAGGGACTTGGTACTCACGCCAAGCTTAGCGCAGCATTTCACCTGCAAACAAATGGTCAGACAGAGCGCACCATTCAAACTCTTTAAGATATGTTGAGAGCATGCATGATTAATTTCAAAGGTAGTTGGGATGACCATTTACCTATCATTGAGTTTGTATATAACAACAGTTATCATTCCAGCATTCATATGGCTCTATTTGAGGCTCTCTATGGGCAGAGATGTAGATCACCTATTGGTTTGTTTGAGGTCGGTGAAGCTACATTGATAGGTCTAGATTTGGTTCATAAGTCTAATGAGAAATTCATCTTATAAGGGAAAGATTGAAAACAGCTCATAGTCGTCAAAAGTCCTATGCAGATGCGAGGAAGAGAGAACTTGTGTTTGAAGTGGATGATTGGGTGTTTCTGAAGGTATCTCCCATGAAGGGAGTGATGAGATTCGGAAAGAAAGGGAAACTCATTCCCCATTATGTTGGTCTGTACCGATTTGTGAGACGGGTTGGCAAGGTGGCCTACGAGTTGGGGTTGCCCTTAGAATTGGCTTCAGTACATCCGTCATTTCATGTGTCACTTTTGATGAAGTTTTTGGGTGATCCAACTCTGGTTGTCCCGGTGGAGAGTGTAGGTGTGAAGGATAACCTTAGCTATGAAGAGGTTTCAGTGGAAATACTTGATTGTCAGGTTCGAAAGCTAAGAAACAAAGATGTATCCTCAAGAAAGGTTTGTGGAGGAATCAAAATGTCCAGAGAGCAATGTGGGAAGTCGAAGCAGATATGATGGCTAAATACCTGCATCTATTCCCTTCCGACTTAGTTTCAGCTTGAGGTATTAGTTTCCCTCCCTAGTACCACTATTCAGTTTCATGTTCAATTCATGTTCCCCAGTTTCTTCCATGTAAATGTATATATGTATGATTCATGAATTCAGTTCAGCCATGTAATTCAGTCTAGAGTCAGTCACTATGTCAGTTTTCAACTCTAAATATTCAACATTTCATATAATGATTGTATTTCTCAGCTTTTCAATATGTTTAACCACATTCGAAGATGAATCTTCCCAAGGGGGAGATAGTGTAATACCTCGAAAGCCCTAAGATCATACATGAGGGTTGAAACGGAGAAAATAGGATTTTATGCACCAGGTAACAGGACGATTTGCCTAGTGACCCGTGAGGTGCACCACAAGTCGTCAGGTGACTTGTGGGAAGTAGGGAAGGTTCGGTTGGATTTTTGGGTTCGAGGTTGACCACGGGTGAGGCCACGAGTCGGGGTCAGCACACGAGTGATTAAGTTGGCCGTGGTCAAGAGTTTGACTTGGATGTTGAAGGTATAACTGTTATCTCAACATACTCATCACCACAAGTCATCAGGTATACCATGAGTCATGTTGACCAGTGATAGTAAGCTTCTAATGCTGGAAACGAAAGATGACCAAGAGTCGTGGTCAGTGATGACGGGTCATCCAGTCCCTCATTGGGACTGGTAGTGTTTTTTTCCCTGCGAATCTCCTAAGGGATTTTCCATAATTCCTAAGTTTCTAAGGCCTAAACTACATCGTTTTAAGCTCAGATAAGTGTGTTTTAAGTGGGTTTAGCTCATTCTCAGCCTATTCCTCTCCATGCATGCAAGCCTAGTAGTTTCTAAGGGTGATCAAGATTACGATTCACCACGTTCTTCCCCAAATTCCTTTGGGCATTCAAGAGGGTTGTGTAATCAGATTTTCCAAGGTATGTTGAGTTATGAATGGGTGTATCCATCCACTCCCATTCCCAATCCCGCTTCAATTTCATGTGATTTCTAAGTTGATGAATCTATGAGGTTTTATCCCAACTTGTGAATTCTCTAAGTATTTATCATGGGTATTCTCTATGCATGTTTCTAATATTGAATTATGATTTATGGGCATGCCTTAGAATGTTTTCAATTACAAATTATGATTTCAAAGTTTTACAAATAATATGCCCATCTATGGAAGTTCATGAAAATATGAGATTATGATCTATGCTTCTAGTTATGATGAGATGTTCATGGTGAAAGTCTGATTTCGAATTACCCATGTCTATGTTCATGTTTTGAGTAATCAAAGTCTATTCAAGCATGTTTAAGTATTGGTCAAGCCCATATGATCAAGTATGTTTCATGATTCATCTCGATTTCATGTCATTAGCTTACCACATTGCTTTAGAGTCAGACTCCCACTCTTGTTCAGCTTGTGGTATGGTTTGAGCCAAGGCTCTCCATGTTATGTATTCAGAATATGTATGTCATGTCATGATTCAGCTTCGTCACTAGACGATGGTTAGTTTCGTTGAAAGATGATGGAGAACATATGCATGTTTTTAGGAGTAGTGTCTAGCACCGAGAAGGCTAAGGGTTAGTCAACCTTGTGCCTCAGAATTAAGTGCCAACGTAGGTATGTTTAGATTATTGTGGACCTCTCCTATGAGCTTCTCCTGCCCCCAAGGGGCCTTCATCTTGATATTAATATCATGGTAGCATCCTTAGCCCTAGCAAAGCTTTGTACGACTCTGCCCATTTGAGTGTAATAGTTGGGACCATGTAAGCTCTATCGTGGTAATGTCAATTATATGACGAGTCTCTCATTGTTCTTCATGATTTCAGTTATGCATGTTCATTAGTCATGTTGTTATGTTTTCAGCAGGAATTACCCAATGTTCAATTTTACTTATGATTAACAGTTTTCAGCTTTGGGTCATTCGATTAAGTTCGGATATTCAGTTATGTTTAAGTCATGTATTTCAAATAATAGCATGCAAGCCCTACTCTTAGAATCTTATGATGAAATGTTTTATGATATGCATGATTTGATTTTACTTACTAAGGGGTTTTACTTACCTTGCATACTAACTACATTCCACGTACTGACCACTGATAACATCCAAAGGATATCCTTAATGAAAAGAATATATATGGACGAAGTACCAAAACAAGTAACCCAATGAGTGTTGGGGTCGAATCCCACGAGGACTAGGGAATGATAGTTACAAGTGTCGGTTGAGAAATTGACGTTAGCTTGCACCACTTAGATTTAATATAAAAATAAATAAAATTGGGGAGTTGAAATTTGCAGTGAATTGTATTGGGTGATTTAGTGAAAGAAATCAGCAAGATCAGCTGAGTTGTACACAAGAGTGTAAAAGACTAGAGGTACAGTGTAGATGAAATACTAACTAGATCGGGACATGCCAGCTCATCTTATGAGTTCAACAAGTGTAAATAATCTCGAAAAGTGGGTAATTATAGATTTTCAACCTTCTAAATACCTCTTACTAGAGTTTTATCAAACCTCTAGTCACAATTTAGCTCAACCCGATTGATTTAGATTATCAACTACACTAATTTCTAGCTATTAGCTGCTAATAAGGAATGACAATGCAATTTCAGCTATTTCTAGCCTAATTTCACAATCTCTTATTCTTGCTCACTATTAAATTCTCTTCCAATACTTAATTATTCTTTTAAAAGCAACAATCAAGCAATAATAAATAGACTCATATCATAATCAATGGATCTTCCTTTATAGATTGAAGAGAATCTAATAGATATACACATATTTGAACAATATGAAGATGACTCTAGCAATACCCAATCTAATTAAGTATCCATCATAACACACTTCTAGTTAATAATTTTATCAACTCATGGTTATGAATTTAGAAACACATACATCAACAACTTCATTGAATTTAATAGCAAGAGTAGAAAAATCTTCACAAGATAATCTCCAACAATAGCTAAAACTTACTAGTACAAAGAAGAAATAGAGCAGAGTACTTTCTACAGATTTTCCAACAAAAATCTCCCTAATTCAACTAAGAGAATGTTTTGCAGCTAAAAAGGGAAACAATGGCGTGATATATGTTTTGTTCTCTCTCAATATCTCTATTTCTATATCTCCTTCTGCATATCTGCGTACAATGTACTTTATCTTATACTTATATCGTGAAAAGTAGGGAACTTTTTATCTCTTTTCTAGAGTTGGATGACTATATCCCCATGGGAACCATTATGGAATAGGCGTAGACACCAGCGATTCGCCGGTTTCAATCTGTGAACCGCCGGGTATCTTTTCTAAATCCTTACTCAATTCCAGTGAACATTGATGGTTCACCTGACGTTTCGCCGATTCCAATCCGTGAACCTCCGGGTCTTCAAGCAATTTTCCAGAACTTCGGGTGTCTTTTGGCGACTGGACCGGTGAATTGCCGCTTTCCAATCATGAACCACCAGTGGAATTAATGCTCAGAGGCAGTGATGTTCGGCCTTTAGCCGGCATTTTGCCGGTTTTCATCTACGAATCACCGATTTACTCTCACTCCCTTCTCTTTGCTCCATTTTTGCTCTTTTCTTCACATTTAGTCATCTGTACACAACAAAAGAAAAAAGGGCATAAAATCCAAATAATCAACTCAAGAACTAAACAAAAACTCAAGTTTTAGAACCTAATGAGTTGGTAAATTACCAACTCATCAAACCCCGAAACTTAAATCATTGCTTGTCCTCAAGTAATGCAATACTCATTCATTGTGAAATATGCCACCTATATTCAAAAGTATACCTCGCCAATCACCTGAACTATGACAACCCAAAAATATGCTTACCACGCTCACCGAAAAGAGAAGAAAATACCCCAAGAGACCAAAAACAACAAAGATGTTTCAAGTAGGCTACCACCTTCCACCAATCAAAGATTATGAAAAGAATCGTTTAGCAAAACTAGGGCATTTCTCAACCAAGAGACACACATATCATGTCAAGTTATGATCAGTGCACATTCAAAGCTTGCCTTAGTGTTTACACTCCTCCTGCCCTATTACCACATTAACTCTGAATGCTCTTGTGTCCCCAAAAAAGAATAATGTCACTCACCAAAATAAGGATCCCTATTCTTTTGGTCATGTGACCATTTGAATGCACACAAGGGACTGTTTGAAAGAGACGCTCACACTCACTCTCCCAAAAGAAATCCTCATGCTTACACTTGACCCATAGGCTTGCTCTTCATGTAATTCGTTACTAATGTAGAGTAGCTGCACCTAGAATCATTTAGGGCTCTCAGGTTATGATGTAGGCTCGAGGTAAGGGTAGGATAAAGATTTGGCTATAGTGACTAGATCCTGCCTAATACTTTTTGTGAACATACCTTACATCAACTCCTCCCACTCACTTCACCTTGTTTTACTTCTTTCCTTGTTTATGACTTTCTTTTCTTTAACAATCCTTCTTGTAACCCCTTTAGCTTCCATAACAAACCTTATTACCACAAGAGGAAACACCGGTTCACACATGTTGTCTTTCTCTTTTGATTTATCCTTCAATGTATTTTGACACAATGTGGTGTTCCCCTCACACTATAATTTTTATCTTCCCCCTTTGTTTTGCACACCCCCAAACTTAGGCTTTTGCCTCATTTTTCAAATTTTTTTATCACTCCCTCTTTCTTAGGCTTTAAGCCTCATTTCATCACTTATCTTCTCTTTAGCATTTAGGGAGAATGTTGCCAAAAAGAGGTATTAAGAACGGTCTTAAGTCTTTTAATGTGGTTGCTAAAGAAAGGGTCTAAGGCTCAACATTGGCTAACAAGGATCAATGCTCATGGAGGGCATATGGATGAAGTGACTAGACAAAGGAAAGCCTAAACTCATGTTTTTGGCGCAACTGCATCTAGGATTTCACCTTGAATCACATTTGGAGCAAGTCTAGACAAGATGTAATGCATGAGATTCATAAAAAATTTCCTCACTACACAAGGCATCACCCTTAAAGGGTCTACCAGGGTCATTTTCAACACAAGATTCCAAATTAGGACATCAAAGCAGGCAAAAATCATAAGTCAAGCACATAATTTACAATGTATGATAAAGAATGCTATGCTACGGTGTTAACACTTGCTCATTATCTTTATTTTCATGCCCTTGTTTTTAAATTCTATTTCAACAAAAAATTTTTATGGTGCATCTCAAAACAACTTCACAAAAGACTCGAAGCAACATGGCATTTTCTCTTAAGAATGTCACCACTCAATCCATTATCGGGAAATACCAACTCGGTTCAACAACAAAAATTAAAAGAAAAATTAAAAGAATGCTCCTTGAGAAAGAACCATGGTCAAAAGAAAACCCTCTGAGTTTTAATTTCTACACTATTATTTACAATGGCAAAAAAGGAACAAGACTTTGGGGTCATTTTATTCAAGATTTTCAAGATTTTACAATTCAAAACAAAGACCCCATTTGGTCACTAATCCTCAATCATAAAAAATTGAACCAAGTTATTTATTTCATTCATTTCAAAAAAGGACACGCCCGACGAGGGCAATCATCACTCATTAAAATAAAACAACAACCTGACAAAGGCTGGACTTACTCAAACTCAAAAAAAAAACATAAAAACATCCAAAGAAACAAAGAAATATCCATCCCTTTCCCCTCATCAATTTTTCTCATCCCTCCCCCACTTAAGAGAATACATTATCCCCAATGTAAATATGTAAAAGGGAAAGGGACAAGAAACTCCCTGAGTGGGTCACTCCTCTTCATCATCAGCATCTGCCTCACTTGCATCGCTGCTGCTGGCCTTACCTAACCCAGCGAAATCAACTCTCAGCCCTTCAAAAAGATCATCAATTAGCCCCTGAACTGAGAAAGGAGTGGCCATTGCAGCATCCAAGGCACTCATGTACGGCACTTTTATTCAAGTTCGACTCTTCCACACTTGTACCTCAGTTTGGAGGGAAGTGACCGCCCCTTCCACTGCATCTACCCTCTTGCATAGCGTGGCGACATTCTCGTACAATGACTTGAGCTCCTTCTTAATTGTTTTTGCA